>CAIGRP010108270.1:0-43852 GCA_903798385.1 Fraxinus cuspidata | reverse complement strand
AAAAAAAGGGAAATCAAATAAGGTTTAAAATTGAAATATAAGGATTATTTTGTTCAAACTGAACATATATAATTTTATTGTAAAAATTAGCAATATTCACCAAACGATATTGTTGCCAAATTTTGTATAATTTAAAGGAAGAGCACAGGTTCAAATTTTTAGAATTACATTAAATCCGGTAAAATGTAATATATCTGGTAAACTTAGTATCAAATACAATTAGTGCCACAATGGTCAAACTCTTAATATCCTAAGGCTAGATCCCGGTTTCGAATCCCTTATCTCANTAAAGGAAGAGCACAGGTACAAATTTTTAGAATTACATTAAATCCGGTAAAATGTAATATATATTATTCTGGTAAACTTAGTATCAAATACAATTAGTGCCACAATGGTCAAACTCTTAATATCCTAAGGCTAGGTCCCGGTTTCGAATCCCTTATCTCATTTAATTTTGATAAAAATTAAAGAATTAAAAATCTTTCAATAAAAGTATTGAGTAAAGATTCTAAACCAGGACATCATATATGAATATAAAAGCTCTAACCAACTGAGCTACGAGAATTATTTGAAAACAATACAAATTATAATCTAAAAAATATTATTCATTGTCAACAAAAAAATTTATTCCGACGGAACCAGTACACGCGGCCGCCAGGGCTCGACGGGTGCTGAGTCCACCGCTTCTACCTTGGACCCTTTGCTAAAAGATCACAAAATTGGTCAAAAATGGAATTTATGGACGAGAAACACAAACCCTGTACACCACGGGAGAAGAGAAATAGGTAAAGATCACTCAGGCAGATCTTCTGGAATTCCTGTGACTTTTGGGTTCGATTTGGTGGAGGTGATTGTTGAGTTTATAAGGAATAGAGGTGGGAAGAATTGAATCTTAATATATAGAGGGGGATTTTTTTTTGTAGAAAATGGAGAGGGAACGAGGTGCGAGAGTTTAAAGGAATGCAGAACTTTCCCAAATTGGAGAGACAATTTTGATCCGCTTCACAATTTGTGCGGATTTTCTTCTTTCCCTTCTCATCCTTGTACATCGTTGGGAGGCTTTGGATCTTGACCGTCATCTAGATTTTTGGTTGAGGCTAAGTGTGTATAGATTGATGTTTGTTTTGTATTAATTTGATCGACGACGACAGGAGGGGGCCGATGGTTTCATTTTGGTGGTCGGCGGCTTTGGATTATGGTTTAGTTGGATGTTGGGACAGGGGGTTGGGGAAGAAGATGAAGACGGGGTAGAGAGGATGGGAATGCGTGGGTGGGGGCAGATTTCGCCCCTGTTTAGTCCCGATTAAAATCTAATTTTAATTCAAATCAAAGTCAAACAATCAATATTAGCTACATCTTTCATGGGTCCTACAATTTTTCAACTACACATTTCAAAAACTTCTATCAAAATCTACTAAAAATTTAATTTTCATCTCCACCAAACGCCCTCATTTTCGTTTGTTTAATTGTTGTACTTGTCAATTATATTTGAAAAAAATATTAATTTTAAAGTTACCATTTTACCTCTTTCAATTTTACGTGTGTTTATATATTAATTGATTTTATCATTGTGGTGTGCAATTGAATTTTTGGTCATCGTTTTTTCTATGTAAAGCAATAAATCATCAATTATTGAATTCATTTTTAATTGTTATTACTCTTAAAATAGCATAACATTATAATTAATATTTTAGAAAAATATTATTTGTTCTTAAAGAACATGAATTATAATTTTCAATATTTTGAAAGAATATTGACATATGACTATTGAATAAGTAATAATAAAATACAACGTACTCTAGAAGTAATTATTTGACGTTAATTATTTTGACAATGTGTATAATTATTATATGATTATACAATATTTAATCATATTCTCAGAAAATTAATTGTATTTCCTTTTATTTGATTGTATTATGTAGTAATTTAAATGGCAAACAAATTTTTATTTGATACAACATATTTTAATTATAAGCAAACTTCTCAATATGTGCTCATTATAACCATTATTTTCTTTACCTTTTTTCTTCGAACTCTTATCTTCAACCTTACATTATTAATATTTCTCGACTTTGATGATGGTTTATATAAAAATATATTATATTTTCATGTTTTGAAATGAGGAAAAATATTTTTCGCACTTTTTATTTATTTATTAAAATATGATGAAAAAATAAGTTGTTTTATGTCATTTCAAAAGAATTTTGAATATAAAACTATAATTAAATAAAAAATGTGTTAACTAATAAAAAGTTCGAGGATAAGAATGATATAAAAAATATGTAGAGATATAAGTGCTACAATGAACAAAGATTAAAAACTTTAAGTTAAAAGTCGTGCAAGAAATAAAAATTGTGGTTTGAATATAATTGTCATGTTGTAAATTATATGTTTATTAGTGAATAACATTTATACCTCCACAACCCTAATTATTATTATCATTGTATCCATAATTCTCCACTATAAATATGGGGTTCTGTTTCTCAATAAAATACAACCAACCTTATTGACTTCTCCATTCTCCTCACTTTTTCTCTTTATCTTATATCAACTTATAATTTAATACCATAAGTATTATTATCTATAATGATGTCAAACACTTTTAGAGTAGATCCTCAATTACCATTCCTCTAGAAGTGGACAAATATTATGTAGTAAACGAGGCAGGGACCAACTACAAAATAAATACTAATAATTGTGGTGCTTGAGAAAGGTCTTATCTATTTATAGCTGGAGATTGTCTGATTAATTTTCGTATTGTTTTATGTAAGGCACAACATAGAGCTTTTTATTTAATTATTAACAAATGAAAATTTAGTTTAGATTCCAAAGTGGTTTAAAATGTGATAACATTTATAATCTTCCAATTGAACTTTATATAATTAAATTCTTTAACAAATAAATTGAAAAGAGAAAATAAGCACACTTACTCAAATCAATTTGAAAAACACAAACAATCTCATTCTTAATTTATAATGTAATTAATATGGGTAATGCTACATGTACAAAGCCACATGAGCCTTGTACTACCGGGGGGTGGGCCTCCTATCGTTGGGGCTTAACTCAAATCAATTTGGAAAACACAAACAGTCTTATTCTTAATTAACAATGTGCTCAAAATGGGTAATATTACGTGGCCTTGTACAACCATTATAATCCAATCAACATATATCTCTCCTAAAAATGTTCGCATCGACACCAGCTAGTGCATTTGAAACTAGATTCATTCGAAAATTAGGGTTCAATTTATCCAAGTCATTCAAAAAGAATCTTTGAAATGTGAAAACTTCGAATTCCTATATAATGCAGAGTGATAGAGACGACTACGTTGTGAAGGCCCCCAATCCCACTAAAACGTATACAAGTATACGACTTTTCCACCATTAGAGTGGAATAGGAAATGGGTAACACAATTCAATGTGTGAATCCTTAAAGAAAACAAAGGAAAAAAAATCAATTTCTCAATTAGTTGTTTCGTCCTTGTTTGAGACTCGAATCAAGAAGAGGGCCCAACAAATCATACCACAAAGGTCAAAAAAATGTATTCCCTTCAGATAAGACGCACCATAAGCCATCCTCAATCGGGAAAGTTATATTTTTGAATAGTGATTTTTTGGAGAATGTGTGATTAAAAAATAAGGAAAAATTTTAAGTTTACGTGTAAAATTATTTTATTAAAAAATGTGTGGTGGAAAATAAGGTTTAGAAAAATGAGTTTTGGAAAAAAAATAGTGATCAAACAGGTATTGAGATGGCGAATTTAATTGGCTGATTTAACTATTTTTTGGTTCAAAATTCAATAAAATCTTGCCAGCTGGCATTCTTTAAACCAGTCCATAAAAACTGCTTGTACATGTAGCATTTTTCTTGAAATATCTACAGTCGAAAAGCATTGTTAACAAGAAACACATATTCAAGCTTCTAGATTCACCAGGAATAATAAGATGTACAGAATTTACAGCTTATAATTTATTCTGATTACCAATTAGTGATACATGAATGAGATAAAAATATAGATAAAATCCTCTTATCTTAAACTTAGGCCAATTTACTTGAGGAAAGGGAAAAAAAATAATTCGAAACCTTGTTATTTTATTACCAGTTTGGTAGAAATTTGAATTTGTGTTTTAGTATATTTTGATAAAAATTGATAAAATATATGGTTGAAAAGTTGTAGGTTCCACTAAATTTGTAATTAAAATTAATTGTCGATTTTGACTTGAAATTTTAATCCAAATCAAACAAGCCATTAGTTAGGTTTAAGTACGGGTCAAAGAATTAGACTATAAATATTGGGTAAATAAAAAGAAAATGATATTGGAAAGCTAAGCTTATCCGAATGGAGTGGCGTTCGCTGTTTCTTGTGTAACTTTTCTTCCAAAAAATCAAAATAGACTAGCTAGTCAACCCTCGAGCTAAATTGGGGTCCCAAAGAGCGAACCAACATTAATTTATAATTTAGCCCCAATTTGATAACTATTAAAACATATTTTTTTGGGAGAAGATAAATTTTAGAATGATAATTTTTTAGAGAATATATGATTAAAAAGTAGGAAAATTTGTTGAGTTTACGTATAAAATATTTTATTTTCAAAATGTACAATTGAAAATGAGTTTTAGACAAAAAAAAAAAAGAAAGAGGTAGAGAGAGAAAGAGAGAGAGAATTTTGTTTTCAATAATTGTCAAACAGGGCTAAATACTACCCGCCCATAGTTTCCTCTAGACTGTTTCGTAATCTGGTGACAATGAACGTGCGTCATATTTCCAGATCAAATGACGATTGAATCATGAAAATTTCAGCTGATGGGATCAAATCCAAAACGTGTGGTGATTATATATACAATCATGCTATTTGGTCAATCTTTTTTTTTTTTTTACAAGTTTTGTTGACAATTCACTGACAATATTTACTTTCATCCATTTAAAATACGATTTTAAATCAATGGTCCAAATTTTAACAACATCAATGTTTTCAACCTTGATTCTCAACTACAATTATACAAATATGTTAATTCTTATATGGGTCATGCTTTATGTCTCGACTTAATGAACGAGTGCGTTGCATCAGGTGCCTATAATACCCCTAAGGTGAGAACGGTATAAATATCTTGAAATCCGAATTGTTTGAATTCTAATTATACTATTTTCATACTTTTCTAAACTAACTACTGATTCTCACGTCGAAGGTACAATGGGGGAGAAAGTCCCGATCTTATTTTCCAGGTCGCATTCATTGATCGGAGCAGTCGGAACACCCTACACGTCAAAGAGAATGCCGAAGTCTTATCTCTCAACAATTTCATTGACCATTTAAACTAGAAGCGAAACACAAATTACTTTAACCAAATAAAAATATTCCACAAGAAATTATTAGAATAATAAATAAAAAAGAAGAGCACGACAAAGAGAGAATAAAGAAGCACACTGGATTTTATTTATACACGTTGTGTAATAATACTGACAGCCCACCATTTTCAGTCTAAAATATCTGAAATAATGGAGGAAAAGGCCAAGATCTTCGGAGCCAACAATAAAACAAAAGCTATGATATAATATAAATATGCTTATAATCTACACAACATACACAGTACAGTGCTGAAATGGAAACAGAAGATTCATGCCCAATGTGTAATTTTCATGCTTGATCGGAAGTATAAGCGCTCTGTGGGGAACTGAAGGTGGAGGTGTCACTGGTGGCACCGCCGTTGCCGGAGTCGCTGCCTTTGATTTTAGCCAGTACTTGATCTGCTTTTGAGGTGACAGTCTCGACCAAGCTCTCGAAAATTTGAGCTTTGATTCGACCCCTCTTTGGAGGTAGGCTGGAACCTTGTTTTGCAGGGTTGGAAGCCATTAAGAATAAATGAGTTGATGAAATTTTAAGAAAAGAAAATCCGGAAAAAGGGGTGGAGAGAGAAGGGGAAGGCCGGCCCCTGGGAGTACTTTAGATAAAATGAACAACGGGAGGCGCTAGGTTTATATAGACAAAAATGCTATACGTCTTATTTCAATTTTATTATTTGCTCTTTATTTGAAATAGTTGATAATTAATGTAAATTTTTATATAACAGTTAATTTAATGTTGAGAAAAAAAAATGTTTTTAAGATCGAAATTAAATTGAGTTAAGTAGTTGAAATAATACACTCCATTTAGTTTTCACATTCACGAACAAGAACAAGAACAAATTTAAATTTTAAGTTAAAGAGGAGTACATTAAGTGCTTATTTGATACTCATTAATTTAATTTATAATTTGCTACGTGATCATTATTAATCACACATTTACGTAATAAATGAATACCAATTTATTTTTCTTATTTTATTACCACACATTCTTTTAAAACTCATTTTTTTTGACAAATAATGTGAATTAGACAGGCTCTAAGAGTTGAATATAATGGCCTGGGCGGTTGGTATTAATGGTGCAGTTGTTGGGTGCACGCTGTGTCGTGATTGACCTTCAAGATAATAAATCCATACGAATTCATTGTGTACAAAGTATATCTCGGGTTTGTATAACCATCGAATCAAATCCATTTTGACAAAATGCACTCATTTGGCAAGTTGAATGAAGTGGCAATACCTCGTATTTTCTTAGCTGTAAGTCATGGACCACTGCAGCCGACCATTCTTTACAGGAAGGATATGTTTGGCAAAGCTTAAAAAAATTCATATTAAGTAAATAATTTGATAGTAAACCAGTCTTTTTTTTTTTTGTTAATAATAAGTGCGTTGTGTTTTAAAATTGCTCGAGATAATCGAACCTAGAAAGATGAAAGAGTTAACCGTTAAAAGATCGATGAAATTGAACCACAAATTTCAAAAATTAAACAATATTTTTTATCGAAGCCTAAATATATGGTTGAAAATTGATGAAAAAAAACCCATGAATTTCATGAAATATGTGGTTGAAAATGAATTTGAATAACAAAGGTTTTAGAAAACGAAGATCAAATAGTTATTGATGTTTAACGAGCTCATTATATTCTTTTTTATCACAATGAATTTGAGATGACAACTAGACGGCCAGCTCCATCGAGAATTATAATCTCCCATCTCAACTCCAGTTCCCACTTGGGAGGAGGCAAGGCAAGGAGACCATGTTCCCTATTGTTAATTAATGTAAATTTTATATAAATTAATATATCAGTAAATTTTTCATGTTGAGATTTTTTACAAAAAAAAAAAAAAGGTTTTTAGATTGAAATTAAATTCATTTAAGCAGTTAAAATAAATATCACTTATAGAAGACTCAATTAATAATCATTATGCAAATCGAATAATTTATACTGAATTTTATTAGTTATAAATAAAAATAAGTGAGCATTAATATTAGACCATAAAATAGTAAATCGATTCTAGAAGGCAGAATAAAGCCATCAAACAAATTCATTTTACAAAATGCACTCACTTGGCAACTTGAAGCTTCTTTTTCAATTCCACGTATCTTCTTAGTCTAGCTTAGCTGTGGACCACTAAGTTTAGATAAGTTTTTAGGTAAATGAGTGCGCTCTTGTTAAAAATAAGTAACGCTTTATAAAATCTTTCCGAATTATTGAACCAAGAGATGAAAGAGTCGAAGGTTAAAAGATATAATGAAATTGAACCATTAATTTCAGAAATAAAAACGATATTATTAGGGTGAACTAACAAGTTCAGATTTTTTTTTTTTTTATCGAAGCTTACCTCTTGGGTTTTTTGACTGAGTTTTGAATCGATATCAAATTTTGTGATTTCTATACGATTGCTACATTTGCATTGTAATTCCTCATTAAACCAAGCAATTCTATACATATATGAGACAGAATTGTTGGGCGGCACAGATATAGGAACGAGTGAATTAATAATTCAACCCGCGACTTTCGCTTTCAACCCGCGTCTTTCGCTTAAAAAGGTCCATTCTACTATTGTCACCATCACTACTATAGTTCAGTGGTGTAAAGGACATGAGTGAGATAATTTTTACTGAGCTGGCAGTCGTAGTGTGAGAGTTCGATTCCTACCTCGACAAGGTATGGAATTGGACTCTTTGTAAGCACTAGTATGACAGCTATGTACCATAACCTACTGAGACACATCCCGCGATTTACCTTCTCCACAATGCTCTAGGGGCGGGGCGGGGCGGGGCGGGGAGGGGCGGGGCGGGGCGGGTTCAACCTTTTTAATAATAATAATAATAATACCTAGTCTTACATAAAAATAACACTTTTAGACGTTGACAAATGCACAAGTTAACGGAAGGATAATTGGTTGACAGAGAAAAATGTCCAGTCACTTTTAACCAATGCAAACATGCTGCGTGTGAAATTATGATCGACAATTTTTGTTAGCAATCATGAGTTGATAAAATCTATGCCATCCATTTAGAAATATATTTTTAAATCAATCACACAAATCTTGACAACACATAAACTATCAACAAATGTTAGACAACAATCATTGTATGGATAGCTTTACTCTATTATTATTGTTTCACGTTCTCCAAAAAAACAATTAGCACGTAACGTTCTTACATTTTACTACTATTGTAGAAAACATCCATACCTTTCAATTTTTTATTGTTTTCATATTTTATTCAGCAAAAATGTCATTTTCATTAATTTTCTAAATTAAAAATTGTGAAAAAACGAGTACACCCTTCTATCTAAACAAAATAAAACGAAAAAGAAAAAACTAATTGCAAATATAGTCCCAATTTTTTTAAAAAGTGCAAATGAATCCCAAATAAATTATTAAAAGGGTAATTAACACATAATGTCATTACCTTTTATTATTATTATGAAAATGCCCCTAACTTTTATTATTTTAGTATTTTCACCCTTAATTATATATTTGATTGCTCAAACCATCATTTCTATCTATTTTCATCCAATTTCTTAATAAAAAGCAGTGAAATGATAAATATACACTCTATTTAAATAAATAAAAAAATTAATTGCAATCACAGTCCCAATATTTTTAAAAAGTATAAACGAGTCCCAAATAAATTATTAAAAATTAAAAATAATTTCTTTTAAAAAATGCAAATAAGTTCCAAATAAATTAGGAAAAATTATATTGTAAATAACATAATGTCTTTTGTGATCACCCCCAAAAAAGTAGTGCGACTTAATAAAAATTGAAAATACCATCATCAAGTATTCAACCACCACAAGCGTGTATTCGCTTAGACCAAACTCTATTAAACTCTACTTAATTAGCAGTCAATTGCTTGCCAAAAAATATTCATCTCATGCGTTGTCCAATATAATGGGTCAGACTTAGTTGACACAATTTCACATTGACACACAACTCATTTGTTTGAATGAATTGATCCATAGCATGCTTCATCCTTGCTAGACTAAATAATTATCACGACTTTCCGATCTTGAACAGTCTTTCTTTTTCAACACATTTCAAATAATCGTGTTTATAGAAGTACGCTCTCTACGAATTGAGCCAATTGCTAATCAGATTTTTTTTTTTTTTAGTGGTAAAGTATGATATATACCAAAGCCCACAAAATTAGCACCAATAAATAAAAGTTGATTATAGTTAAATCCTAGACACGACGTTAAAAGTGTACTAATGGATAAAAATATAACCTAGAATATTCATAAACAAATTTCAAGTTTCTCTTAGTAAAAAATATAGTGACTATTTGGAAAAATAAAATAAAACACACACACACACACACACACACACATATATATATATATATATTGTTATTTGTCAGAGTAGGGTACAATGTCAAATTGACCGCATTCAAGATTTGCCTAATTTGGATGGATTTGAAAGTGTACTTTACATGTATTATAGGAGCGGAGGGAGGGAAGTAGGTCAGCCCCTAGTCCAATAATATTTTATTTTATGCAGTGTTATAAAACTCGGATTGGACATGCCGGTTCGATCCGAAAATCGGAGAATTGGGCTCAGGCCCGATCCGAGTAACATAAATTTATTGCTTGACAAACAACCTGCTTCAAACTTTGAATCGTTGATTTTTCAGACAACCCGTCAGCTCATTTTTGCTTACCCGACCGGGTCTTAGTATTTGTTGAAAACACACCGTTGAAGAGGTTGTTTGATGGAGATTAAAATTAGATTTTTAGTAAATTTTGTTAAAAGTTGATGGAATGTGTGGTTGAAAAATTATGAGACCAATGAAATATGTGATTAATATTGATTGTTTGACTTTGACTTAAATTAAAATTTGATTTTAATCCATACCAAACATGGGCTTAATCTCCTTGTCTTTGACGGCTTCTTCTCACTCTCACAAACAGACTGAGGCGCCACAATCGTCATCGGGGATCTGGAATCTTTCATCTGAACTTAACACCAAAAAGAGTTCACAACTAATTCCTCAGCAGAGACAAGCTCACTATTTTGCAATGGCTTATTAAGTAGGGTTCGAAGGTAGGCTATAAATTCTTTGCCTTTTACTAACTATCCAACCAACCATTTTCTCTTTGTAAGTAGAGTTTCACACAAAACGCCCATTTTTTCTCACTCGCTCAGTGTGTGTAACGTTTTGGGATCTAGTTTTGAGACTAAGAAGGGTTTGCTCTTTTACTAAGACTAGACTAATGGGAGAACGTGCGTTGCAATTGCTTAGTGCTAAAAATAACTGTATGTAAATTTTAGAAAAATTCATTTGTAACAATTTCTTATAAATGACTTGTTGTTATTTAAATGGTTTGTTGCTTCAAAACGGGGATAGACATGCCCGATCAGGTCCCGGGCCCTTGTAGGGGCTTGGAGGCAACGTCCCCGACGGGGATCAACCTGTCGATCAGGTTGCGGGGTCGAGGGAGCGGAGGTAATTAAAAAAACCATCGAGAATTTAAAAAAAATTCTCCGCACACACAGTTAAGGATGAACAGAATGATAAAATTGTCGAAGCTCCAAAAATATTAAATAACACGAGTATCCATGATGCTGATCTCCTTTTGAGCCTCCTGCAAAAGATTTCCATGTACATCATTCGATGCTCTCTAAGCACCAACGTAAAGTCTCATCGGGCAACTGGGTGATCAACCTAGTGTTTTTTTTATGAAAGTTCAATAATTTGTCGCATTTGTGAGGAGGAGGTTCCTACTTTGCACGTGGAAGATCACTCTAGCACTGTAATAAAAAAAAATGTCTGGACATCGTGTGGCACGGAGACACCATGTCTCCGTGCTGCGAGGAGAAATTTTTTTTCCCTTTCTAGAGCTAACATTTGATAATTCTGAATGGTAAAAGTTGCAATAGAAATGGCAAGAACTTACGTGTGGTGTCCACAGCTTAAACCCTTGTTGATACCACTTACAACCTACATTAGACAAAACAAAGAAATGGGGACGCATGTTTTGTAGCCAAGCAATGTTTAAAAGGATAAAAGTTCCAACAATTGTAAGAATTAAAATCATACCAACAGGGGCTTTGACCATGTAAATAGTGAATCACATAACGTTAATGATACACAATCCACGGGACTTCCTGAAAGTTGCATAAAGCAAAATATTGTTTCAAAGTTCATTCCAGGTAACTCCAATACCAACTCAGAAAATTAGCATTTCATCATCTTATGAAATTAATTCAACCTATAGAAATTACAAAATTGAAAAGGAAAACATCAGTACCAGAAACTTCGTAAGCAGTGGAACCATTAATATTAACATAAACCACCCCAATCGTCTCCTTTAGTGATAAAGAATTCCATGCTGTTTATTTATCCCTCAACACATACGACCAAACCACCCAAACAAAGTTACAAAACAAAAATCACTAAAATCTCTAATACTGGATTTACAAAAATGAATTCATCAAATGATGTAATTGAAAAGAATTAATATAAATGAATGACTATATATTGACACCAGGAAAGAGGGGGGTGGGGGGGTGGAATTTAACACAAACCTCTCAAGTGTTACTCTCTGGAGTTTCTGTTGGGAATAAGCAATGGAAGAGAATGGGTAGTGAAGGCATTGAAAGGGAAACACGGCAATTCGGCGCACTATGGTTGTCGTGAATTAATGGTGGTGGATTAATGAATGATAGGGAGCGGTATGGATGAAGTTAACTGCGTGGAAGATGAGTTGCGTGAAGAGGAGGAGATGGGTGAAAATTTCAGGGGAAAAAAAAAACATTTTTGTCGACGATGGAAAATAGCGACACGTTGTGCCAATTCCTCGTCTCTTTTATTTTATAGTGAAGAATGGGGGCAAGTGGAAGATTGTAGAAAAGGAGAGAGAAATTTCACGGCACCTTCAATTTCGTATAGAGACAAACAGTGTGACTTCATTGAATAAGATTTAAATGGTTGTTTTATTTTTGCAAGCATTTTTCACTATATATGATCTAAAATTCGTGAAATACAAATTAATCTTTAGTTAACAAAATAATATGAGGTTAATTTAGTTATCATAAGAAAATAGTAAAAATTTATCATTCAATGAAAATAATTAATAACATATGATAAGAATTGACTCGGGTTACCGGTTGAACCACTGACTCTTTGATCCTCTATATTTTTTGGTTCAATGCTCTGGTCAGATTTGACAACTATAATTTTATGTTAAAAATTTTTTTATGGAATTTTTTTCTATGTACCAATACACTATAATTTTTTTTCTTTTTCTTTTTTCCCTCCACAAACTCCGTCCCTATTCATCAATCATCCTTCCATCTAGTAAATATCAATTATTCAAAGCTGCCTCAAAAGAAAGGGTGAAAATATTAAGAAATAAAATGACTAACAAAAACTAATTATAAAAAGGTTAGTAACTTAGCAAAAAATGAAATTCTGCAGTATCTTGAATTAATTTTGGATATGAATGAAATCGTGGTCACCATGTCATGAATAATTGGGATAAAGTTAGTTAACTGAAATACTCATTACGTTCCTTTTATATAGGCTGATTTGTATTTCACACAAATTAATAAACCTTATTTAGTGTTATTGAAAAAGTAATTTTTGCTAAAAACTTTCCTAATTTATTCTTATTTAATTATCAACAACTAATAGTAAATTATTGTTAGAAGTAGTAAAGAAATTAAATGATTTTATTTTCAATTCTCACATTGGTTATAACCAGACAAATTAAATAATGATACATTAGTAAATGAACAAAATAAAACATTCTTAATAATAAAAAAAAAAACTACATATTTGTGACAAGAAAATAAGAAAAGTCAGCCTATATAAATGATATGAAGAAAGTATTATTTTTATAACATTCATAAAGTATTTAAAATAATGTGTAATGCACATTCAATTCTGATTAGTATAAATAAAAATAAGAAGATATTGTGTAAATAAGAATTGGGAGAAAAAAAGAAAAAAAAAGACGTGGCAAAAATCTACTGAAAACACCTTACACACACCCCAAGTTGCAAACAATTTAACTAATTAATTAGGATGGATGGATGGATGGATGGTTTCCAATCAGTATTAGCCAAGTCCAAGCTCTTATTATTATNCCCCCCCCCCCCCCCCACTCCAATCTCCAAAGAAAAAAAAAACCTCCTCCAATCTACTCTCTATGCTTCAATAATCAATCATGTATGTAATTTTTATGTTTGAAATTAAATGTTTTATGTTTGATTTTCTCTCCTTTTCCCTTTACTCTTCCTTTCCTTTTCCACCCAAATATGTTTATCATAATTGGGGTTTGTATTATAATGGTTGAGTTTTAATTGGATCTAGAGTTTGTGACAAACTCTATTTGTGTTTCCTAAAAGTGGTGGCGATGTGTGATTGTGGTGGCCAGGGCTTGTCCTTATATTTTGGAAATGTTATGCAAATTTCAAATATGAGGCCCATATGAATATTAAGATATTGTTTAATAGAAATTAAAATCAAATTTTTAATAATTTTTAACAGATTTTGATAAATGTTAATTGAATGTGTGATTAAAAAGTTGTGAGCTTTATGAAATGTGAAATCAAGCTTAATTGTTGGTTTGCCTTATAAAACAATTTAATACAATTAAAAAATAATTAAACATAATCAGGAAAATTAGAAGACAAAATATGGTATTTAAGCTCATGTACGAACATAAAAAGAAAAAAAAGAATGATAAGTGGATCGAGAAAATTTCGAAGGAGATTAAATAACATATAGAAAAACATTAGTTTAATTAAAACATTAATCAATACAATGACACTAAAAATAAAAAATAGACAAATAAAACGAAATACAAGAACCTAGATCAGTGCATTTAGTAGCAACTCCTTGAATAAGTGTAACACCTATCATTATTGCATTAGAAAAAGTAGTGGCCATAATTTTTGAAGAGAGAAAAGTGATATTTTTTTCTTGTTAAGAAAAAAGAAAAATGATTGCGAACATAAAGAGTCAAATTAATTATATACAGAGAAAATAATAGCTGTGATATATTTATGTGATATATAAATATATTAGAGATGTTCGTATTTTTAAATTTTATTAGTTTCATGTGTTTGCATATGATAATTCTAGTTTAAAAATTTTTCGTAATTATAATTATAATTTTTTTAACCAATCAATTAAACTTACATATTTTGGAATCCTCATCAACTACGATGCCTATAGCCAGGGTTGGCCCTGGTGGTGGGTGGTGGCGAGGGTGGATGGTGGATATGTGTGTGCAGTATGCGTATGTGCAATTAATAAAGGAAAATGCAAAGTACAAATGGAATAAAAAAAGGAAGACAAAGCAATTGTGGAATTTCAAATGTTATAAGAGTAGATAGTTGAAGTTTTTGTATGAACTAGTGTGGATCGTGCGTTGCACGATAACTGTTAAAATTTTTGTGATTCCACAATTGATCAATGCCAAAAATAACATTAAATTGTTTCAAGTAATGTATATTAAGGCGCCTTTTAAATTACACCATTTAAATCTCCACTTCATTTTCAAAAATTGAACCCGTTTATTGGCGAATTTCATCCTTTCAGACATAATAGAAACAAGAACAGGCTTCTGAACCTAAAAATGAATTTAACCTTCCACTGAAGCTTATCCTTAAAGTGCCCTAAACAAATAAATGATAAATGATAAAAAAAGTACAACCATAATAACTTTTGCTTGCTTAAGGAAAAAAAAAAACACCGAAAATCAAGATTGATCAGAGTTAAAGATCAATCACGAACTCAAAAACCCAAAAATCATTATTACCTAAAAACCCAGAATCACTAATTATTCCAACAAAGTAACATAAAAAGGAATGAAACTTGGAACCCAGCAGATGAAAATTAAGCAGCTATTAATTGTTCCTTGATAAAATTTCCTTGAATCAACAGTAGAATTCAACAAGTCCAGCTCTGAATTATAATTTTATATTCAACAGAAATAGATAAAGGTAAAGATCGAAGGAAACGAAAAGAGGGTTGCTTCGACATGGAGAATGAGTGATGGATACAATAGTAACTCGGAAAGGTAGAGAATAAAGAGAGAATTCAACCATACATTACTTCACTTTATTGATGATATGAAATAATGTTTTAAATAGATTATGTATATAATATATTACTTTAAAAGCATGAAAATAAACAAAAAATGGAGAATTAAAAGTCATACATTACTTCACTTTATTTACAAAATATGAAGATAGTCATCCCAGTTCATGATAGAAATCTAGCTTTAAAAACTAAGCTGAAATTCATCGTATGTACCAATAATTCTATATGGTACCATACATCAAAGTCCATTAGCCAAGTTGAATTCCAAGAAGAAATATTCCATTCTTTAAAAAGTTTGCTGCTACTTTAATTCACAAATGATTTCAGCAGTTGTCTTTAACAAAAAAACATAACCAACTTGATTTCTAATTTGAACTAGTGGAAGTCAGGCACATTTACTTTCGAGTTGGATCCACAATGATGCTAGGGGGATCTCCAACAATTTCTTCAACTGTAGGTTTGCTGGATGCTATTATCTTTTGTTTCTTTTGTTTCTTAATGTTTTCTTTTTCAAACACCAAGTTTCTTCGAGCATTAGGTATATTGGTGTGAAGTGAGACTTTTTTCTTCTTCGGCTCACAAGGAGACATCATTGGAGATCTCTTTGTAGGCCCACAGTTGTTATTGAGAATGCATACGACATCGAACCTTGGTTAGTTCGTTTTGGGATCCAGGGTTCCATATTTTATATAAATAAAATGGTCTTCACTTACATAATTCAAATCACGAGCACCGATGACATGTTCCGACTGTATGAAAATACTATCAGTATATTTAAGTAGGAAATATTAGCAAATGTAACAGATCATAAGGAATACTTCACCATTATACAATCTTTCATCAAAGTTTTAGCGGGTAGTTGTAGGAATTTTTTAGCCAATTCACCAAATAATGATGTAGAAAGAGATTTGATATTTTCTAGCAATATGACTATTGCATCTTGCTCTGGGAAGAAAAAAACAAAATAAGTGTCATAGACATTTTAAATTTAATATTAGTTACATTATATACATTATTATTTTGGATAGATGGTATTACAGTAGGAGTTATTACCTTGGAACTGCTATTGCGTGCATGTATTTGCAATAATTACAAAACTACATTGAATTGAATTGAGCAAATTACATCCAACCACAATTGTCACAAACCATATACCAAAGTGATTGAGCTCCTGCTTTCAATTCTATTTGACATTTTATCCCGAAATGTTTGCGTTGTAATACGTAGAACGAATGTTAGATTTGTTTTTGAACATAAATAGTTATGTGGTAGATAATGGAAGAAATTTTAAAGAAAATAAATAATGATTTTACTTTTACTTGTAGTAGTTAATATACTGTTAATGAGTATTCTAAAATGTGTTTGACGTTAATGATTTTGTTATTTGGAGGGGTTGAAATACTGGACATGTTTGGCAAATCATATGTCTTTTGAGTAAGCATTTTTGTCGGTATGTCTTTGTTTCTTTCAATCCTTGTATAGTATCAAAATGAAGTTAAAAAATAAACAAAGAATTCAAAATAATACGATGATGAAGTTAGTTTTTTAATGGAAAGCAGGGCATGGAAAATGTATGAAGAGTGAACTAACCATTCTTTTGTTTCAGTAAGTTTTTCAAATTTTGGATTAATTAGGATCATACTGTTTACTTTAGTCGATAATGACATTCCTGTTAAGAAGGACGTAGGCATGTAATGAAGTTAGATTTTCTTAACACCAGAAGCTTATAAAAATGATGATTAAAATGGGACTTTGTTTACTTTTGAATGATGTGACTGTCATATGGTTGTCGACGATCATTGGTTTTTTCATAAGGCAGTCACTGATTTCCACGACTTCATGGTAGATAAAACTGTCCCATATAGTTAGAATAAGCAATTTGCACATGAAGATGTCAAATTTCAGATTAATTGGTATAATAGATAAACTATTCTTTTGTGCATGAAGATTTATACTTAACTATACATAACTTTCGTTCACAAACACAATGTCTTGGATAGTTGAATCTGCATTCTTGTCGTTTGGAATCTTTCATTTTGGCTAAACGTCAATAACAATGACGAATGCTGCATAGGAAATTTGAAAAAGTTTTGTGCGAAACGCAGTAGTTTGAAAATATAATGTATAGCAAAATTTTGAAAGAAGTAAATATTACCTATTTCAACATGAGCATCTATGTAGTTTTGAAGTTCATCAAATAGTGTAAACTGAAATCATGACTCTACAAGAGGGCTATGCAGGGGTGGACGCAGACATTGTGAATTGGGGGCACGATCAAACCATATACAGATCGAATACTTTGTTCTTGATGTTTGAATGATTCATACTTAACTCTAGACAATACAAATTTACATTAAAAAAAATTTCTTCATTAATATTTTGCTAATGATTTTCATCCATTTGATTTCGAAAAGTCATTTTATTAATGTTTTGTTCGTCACAAGAAACTGCATATTTACGTTTAAAAATATTATAATGTATTTCATACAAACAATCAATTCAAGTAATTCAATAATAATAATCAATCAAATAAAGACAATTCATTAAATATAAGTGAAATTAGATAATGAGTTCAGACACATTCTATATACACAGTTTGATAGAAGAAAATGTAAATTTAGGTTCTAATTACTTAAAAATTTGATTGAAAAGTGAAGATTTGTAGTAAAAAAAGAGAAAAAATCAAATTTATTGTAATTTTGCCCATGTATGGTGTAGATTAAAATCAGATTTTTAATAAATTTTGATAAAAGTTAAACAGTTATGAATTTCATAAAATATTTTATTAAAATTAATTGTTAACTTTGATTTAGATTTCAATAGATACCAAATTTGACTTTATTAAAAAAATCTCAAAAGTTGGGGGGTCACGTGATCCCCCAGACCCTCTCTCCGGGTCCGCTTCCGGGGCTATGGTCTTCATTTGATTTTTAAATTCGAGTTGAACCACTAATTATCCATTGTGTATGTCCACAAGTTGTTCTGAAGCGTTCATCTGTGTTCTTGACATATGCGCTCGAAGTCACTATGTCTTTGATAGCACTAAGGTATATTCAAGAGCTTTAATATTCTAAACAAATATGATTGCTTGAACTTTGTTTTCCTATATTAAATAATAGGACATTAAATATTAGTACACAAATATATAGATGTGCATTATTAACCTCAAGAAGCATGGTCTAAGAATATTACCACAGTATCCATCAACCGAAGGTGATGATATTTTCCATTTCCCTTTGGTGATGTTTCTGAAGTCGTTTTTTTTACAACAACCACTTTACATGTCCATCCGATTTCTCCAATATCTGGAATTGGTTTTAGTTTGGATGCCATTTTTATGGCGGACAACTATATCAGAAAGAAATATCAAACATTAATAATGTAAAAGAAGAACATGATGAAAATACTTATTTTTTTTTCCAGGAAGACCATTGATAGTTTACAAAGCATCTACGTTTTTTTTGTATTCCTTAGCATGTAGTTAAACCTTTTGTTGGCTTTTCTAGTACATACATTGTGGGTAATAATGTGTGTGTGTGTGTGTGTCTAGGACATGCATGTATGTGCAGAGATAATGTGTCAGAGTAGGTAAATGAACATGTGAGTGGTGTCGTGATTATCGAATTCAGATTGACTGCACACAGGAGACCATACTGTCCTTAATAGTAAATAAAGTACATTTTAATCATTTATATATTTACTTTTACAATACATAATCAGAATGCTACAATAAACATTAACATATCCCAGTAGCATATGAAGTTACACGTGTGAGATGGATAAAAAAATATCTTTGGTTTTTCTATTTCATTTTCTATCTTTCAACTCTTTTAAGAGGTAACTTCAAAATTTTATGAAGGTGACTTTAACAAACACTTAATCTACAATATAAAATTGTTTGAAATATTGCAAGTGGAAGTACATTATGTACATGAACAAATTTATTGTTTTATAGGCATAGTCATAACTTAAAATTGGGATGTGTCAAACTATAAATACAGTGTGTTAAATCAATCTATGTGGAAATAAATCACATAACATGACCACATCTTAAATCACAAGCTTAAAAGTGTCAAATGATAATACGACATTAAGAGGATAGATGCAAAAGATAATACGCAATGAAGCATGCAAGATCTCATAATGAAAGCAAAATAGCTTTAAAAATGTAGTCACACTATTCATTCTGAGTTCGGAATATTCAAACAATAGTAGTGGTCTCGAGTATTGACCACCATAATCAACACAAATACCCCCTCATTGTGAGGATTCTCTTTCTTGAAATGGTAAACATGAATCGGAATGTAATTTCTATTGAGGTTGTTCTCTACTTCTGAAATTTGAGATGAAGAACATATAACGGTTCAGTACAAAAGATAGTGCAATTAATTTCAAAATTTTATTATGGGTAAAAAAATATTTAAATAATTGAACTTACTTAAAGGAGTGAAAATCGGGTCAAATAAAAAGTTAAAAATTACCCTTCACTCTTTTCAAGACATGCTCCTTCAGTAATATCGAAATAAACAGACAACTGACCATAGTAAAATCAAGCCCACTTTAGAGAAGTTGCAAACCAAATAACCACACAAATAGCCATCGTCTTATATTATTCTTAAAATTTCTCTATAGTAATCAATAAGACAAACTTAATTACTTGCAAAGTGGCTAAAAATTGTATCTTTTACATGACACAACTTACCTCCCTGTAAATATAAAAAGCAGATTATCATCATAGTGCCACATATTTGATGAAATTAAAATGTATATTAATATTACCTCAAAAAATGTATCTTTTACATGATACAACTTACCTCCCAGCTAGATGTGTTGAAATAGATTCCAAGATTTTAGTTTCTATCCAGTAGCTAGTTCATACATAGAAAAAGCAGCAAAAATATTTCGCTCTGTTAGAAGGTCAATTCATCCATAAAGTATGAAAGAGCGCTGATGTAATGCAAATAAAACTTTAGTACTGAAGCAGATAAATGGTGTTCTGTTGTTGATTTCTTGTAAAACAATTAGAAATAACTTAATATAAGGTGGTGTTAAATAATAAAATTATTCAGAATGAGATTATACCTTTGAAAAGCCCTGAAATGCAAAGTAGACCTGTAGCCAAAAGAAGAAAACAGCCAGCAAAACGATTAGAAAATCAACGAAGCAGGATCAGATATTAGGATCACGGAGTAAACTTCCAATAAATGTAACTATAATAAGTCGGTAATATTTGAAATGATGAAGAACACTTAGTTATTTGTATTGGCCCAGAATGATGGACAACCTCTGGTCGGCACTTTCTGATTTTCCTCTTAGAGTCACTATATTATTTATACGGAGTTATAAACATAATGAGACCTCAACATATTTTCACATACTATCATAAATCATTATTTTCCCCTTTTATCTTTTCTTTCCTTTGTTTATCAAGGATTCATTATACAACTTCTCTTAAAAGCTCACCAACCAAAATGGCCCAATCCCTGACATATTGGGCAAGCTTCAAAAACTTCGTTTCCTATAAAAGTTACTCTCTTTGAACTTTATGTTATATAATATTATTTATTTTTGAATTTTTTTCTTGAGCTTTCATTCTTGCTTGTTGGATTAAAACTTTGCCCTTCAAAAATAGTAGACAAATGGGTCTCGGTGTTTTTTAGGGGGCCAAACACATGGTAGCATTATTTTCATTTTTTCTCGTATTTTTTTTTTCATTCTCAAGCTCTTCTTTTTTCTCATTATCTAGCAAGCTTCCAAACTTTATTTTTCTGGGCTCATTTACCAATTATACAGTTATCCTCACAGATTCCCACGAAAAATCAAGTATTTGTAAGGTTATTGAAAATTTAAATTCATAAAAGTTTGATAATGAAGAATTCCCTTTCTATGTAATATTGATTAATTTTCTGCAATCTCCTCCTCCACTAATGAATGGTTTTACTTCTCTATGCGGCCTCCAATCTAGATTGCTGACTTTTGAAAAGAGCATAACAATCCTTACAACACTATTTTTCCTCACAAAACTTACAGATCTAGGCAATACATCTATGCATAAAAACATGAACTTGCACTTATTCACCAACACATAATTTTTGTTTCGCATAACAAAGGAGAGAAATATAGAAATAAAAACCAAAGTTCTTAAAAAACGGTTCCCACTAAAAAAAATATTTATCATACAGACAAAAATTATATTAATAAAAAAAGAGAAAAACAAAAAGTTCTATTACCAAGTGATATAGATAGACATATGTCTGTATAGAAGGGAGAAGAAAGATCGAGAGAACGCAAAAAATAATGTTTCATTTCTGGTGTAGAGAGAGCGAGGGAGAGAGAGAGAGAGAGAGAGAGCATATGTGATAGATGAGGAAATGCAGATACAAATGAAAATGATATTCAAATTTAGGTGAAATGAAATGTATATATATGAAATGTAAATGAAAATGATGTTGAAATTTACGTGAAATGAAGCATTAATGTTAGTCAGATTCCAAGATATTTTAAAGTAAAGTTTTAGCCATGTTTGGATGTCATTTTCCCCAAGAAAGTTTCAGTGCATGATGTAAGGGTTTCAACCAAACTAAAATAAGTTTGACTGTCAAAAGGTTTCAAGAAATAAATAGAATTAAAACACTTAATAATTCGTGTACATATATATGACATCAGCATGAGATAAGGATGATGCCTTATGAATAGTAATCAACACTCCTCTTTTATATGTTATAGTGAAATTGGATCCATCTTAAACACCTGTTTAGCGTCTGATGTTTATGCAACCAATATTGCCCAATTAGACAACCTCTAACCTATTATCGAAAGGCCCAAATCCTAACGTATTTATGCCCAAGACATGGACTGCCAATGTTCATATTTTGGTATTCATCTAGGGAAAATTTCATAAATAAGGTGAATGCAAAATACAATTTCAAAATTAAGAAATTAGGTTTATTATTTTAAAAAGGGAAATTTGCAGTAACTGTTCCTAATATTTTCAATTTTTGCAGACTTTACCATAACCTTCATTTTGTGCCAATGAATGTCCTTACATTTCATAAATATGCATATGTAGTACAGATGAATAAATTCATTTGACCATTAGTTGATCAAAAAAATTGAATTTTGACCAATTTTGACTAAATTGAAAGGGGTATAATGATAATTTTAAAATTACCACATTAAATAAATAAACAAAAATAAAAATAAAAAATGGTTTCATCTTCACCCCAGCCTACCCCCCAAAATTGAAAAATCAGCCACCAACACCGGTCGGCACCACCACCGGTTATATTCTTCCACAACACCTACCAAATCGTCAGACCTACATATCATCAAAAATCCCTAGTTCCCCTCTACACGTACCACCTAACCACCAACCATAAATCCACCAGATGTCACTGAAATAACTACCAAAAATCCCTAACTCCTGAACTCAAAAATTGCCAACAACTCATCCTCCGATCACACCCATTGTCGTAGAGTATCACCGGTTGACTCCCACAAACTAGACGTCTAATTCGATGATGGTATTTCAACAAAAAAATGGGACAAACAATTGATGCAACTTTTAGGATTTCATATCCCGATCTCGCACTGCTGCAATTTTCACATTCACAAACTCAGTTGGGAGAAATCCAATTCTGGTTTTGATTTGGGTATGCTGGGATTTGATTTATAGATTTAATAGAGATGAAATCAATGATTTTTCTTGATTTGATTCTTGAGTGTGGGGGTGAGTTTTCTTAGTTTGATTTTTGTATCTGCAGTAAGCTAGAAGGTGGTGATGGAGGGTACTGGCACTGGTAGTGTGTGGTGGTGAGGGGGAGTTGTGGCGGCGGAGTGTGTATAGGTCGAAGGTGGCAGTGGTGGCGGTGTCTGGTAAGTGATAACTCAAGAATAACTAACTAAGAGAGTGGGTGACTTGATTTTTAATTTTTTTTTCAAAAAATTAATCTAAACAATCAAATAAAGATTAAATAGATTAATTCAAATAACAAGCACAAATATGATAGCGATAAGTAAAATGGAAGAGATGATACAAATGATATAATTGTAAATGTTCGATCCAAAACAATGATCTATATCCTCCATTACCAAGTTCTCTGACACGACCAAGACATTTTCACTATATTAATTGACTTATGGTGCAATTCAATCCTTTACAACTCTTCTGGTGACTTACAAAAAAGGAACACCGATCTTTATACAATATTGAGCTTTACAGGACTTCAATGTGACCCACAAATTTAAAGTAATTATTTTACAATTTGGATATTCTCTCTTAATAAATAATATAAACAAATTAAGTATAAAGAGAGAAATATGATAACACTGAAATGAATAGTAATTAATGGAGTTCAAGTGTTAAATGACAGAACTTTGATGAAAAATATGATTTTCAAAAGTTGATTTAATCAATCAAAAGTTTTCAAAGTAAATGTTTGAAATTTTTTATAAAAAAAAGTGAGCTCGAAGAGTTTTGTTCAAATATTTTTCACTTTAATGCTCTTACGGAATGTTTCATAGAATGCAAGAAGTAGAAGTATTTATAGAGTTCAACATGTCAAAAAATATGGGAGTTTGGATGACTTGTCCGGTCGACCGTCTTTTGTCCAGATGACCAATCTAACCGTTTGTACAGTAGAGATCAGATATCAAAACAGTCAAATTTTGGAACGTTGGCAATTTTTAGTCGATCGCCTCTTTCAGATTCATATGTAAATGTAAAATACTTTAATGAATCACTAAAGCTCAAAAGTTAAATTTTTTATGGACGAGATAAATTATTCATAAAAACCTTGCATAAAAAATATTTTTCAAAAAGATAAAAATTTTCACTTGATTTTTAAATTTTTTAAAAGTTTCACTTATCTAAGTGAAAATATCATTCAAAATCATATATTTTTCAAAATAATCATGAAGGAAAAACCCGGGAAAAATTTGTCCAAGGGGATGTCTGGTTGGGTTAGAAGACGTCTGATTCGTCCAATGGTCAAATTTTTAACTGTTCTGAATTCTGACGCACAACGATAGTTTAATTGTCTGGTTTAATATGAGGACGTCCGGATGAGTAGTCCAATTGATCTGAATTTTTGATGTTTTGACTGCTATAGAGACAATTTCACTCTACATTCTATATAACATTTTTAAGAGCATTTATGTGAGATATTCTTGAGCAAAGCTATATTGATTTATCTTTATCAAATTATTTACTTTAAATTTTTTTTGATTGAATTAGCTGTTGAAAATCATTCTACTTGTCAAAGTTTTTCTCAGCTAACACTTGAGCTTCATTCATTACTATCTATTGAAGTGTTAGCCCATTTCTCTATTGGTACTTAATTTGATCATATTATTTGTTAAGAGTGAAGTTTCAAAATGTAAAATAAAATTCTGTTTAAATTTATAGGTCGTGTTAAGATCCCATAAAGCTCAATAGTGTATAAGGATCGATGCTCCTTGTTTGTAAGTCACTAGAAAGGTTGTAAATGGTTGGATTGCACTACAAGTCAATCTATTGACCTATAGTCAAACCTTATATTTTGATTATAACAAACAATTATCTCTAACTTAATCTTTAATTTGATTACATGTTGGCAAATGGAGTCAAAGCCAATGAACGAGAATTGGCATTTCAAAGAAGATGAAGATCGCTCAAATGAAGATCGTTCAAGCACTCATGGAAACTAACCCTTACGACATCAAGCACACATACCAAAGTTAGCCGAAGAATATGTAACTAGACTTTCCATAAAACGGTTGTAAAGGTAAAACACTTTAGTCTTTGGCAAACAATATTTCCTAGGCTCAAGAAACGGTATTCTCGTACATGACAAAATTAAGAGACAAAAACATAATATGTTTGCACAATTTTTAACGTATGAAATTTCATTTATTGCAAACAAAACAAAAGAAAAATAATCATGACCAACTCTGGTCATCCGGACGTCCGATTCACCAGCAACGGTCAATTTTTTGACAAGTTCTGACATAGTTGTTTGAAACGGCTAGTTTGGTCGTCCGGTTGGACAAAAACTTTAACGTTTTTCAACTGCTATAAATACCAACTTACCTACAATTTGTAAAATAACTTTTGATCATTCAATTTGATTTTTCTTAAACTAACATTGATCTCTCTTCATTTATTATCAAATTACTGAGCTCTTGAATATTTGATTAAACATAATTCTTGAAAATCATTTTATACATCAAAGATCAAACACACCAACACTTGAGACTCATTCATTGCCAATCATTAAAGTGTTTCCATATCTCTNTGAGCTCTTGAATATTTGATTAAACATAATTCTTGAAAATCATTTTATACATCAAAGATCAAACACACCAACACTTGAGACTCATTCATTGCCAATCAATAAAGTGTTTCCATATCTCTCTTCTTGTACTTAACCTTATATTCATTATTCACTAAGAAGAGAATATTACACTTGTAAATTCATCTTGAAGTGTGCGTCGTGTTGAGGTCCCGAAAAGCTCAACATTGTAAAAGGATTGGTGCTCTTTGTCGCAAGTCATCGGAAGTGTTGTAAAATGTTGGATTGCATCATAAGTCAATCAACATAGTGAAAAGGCCTTACTCGTGCCGGAGAGCTTGGTAACGGGGACGTAGATCATTGCATTGGATCGAACCTCCATAAAAATATCTTTTGCATTCTCTATCCCTTTTACTTTTTGCTTTATTGTGTTTATCATTAAATTTAATCTTTTAGTCTTTACTAAATTAAACTTAGATTAATCATTCGAAAAAGTTTGTAAAACCAATTCATCCCCTTCTTGGTTAGTCAATCTTGGGCTTTCACATTCAATATAGTAAAAAGACCTTACTTGTGCTAGAGAGCTTGATAACGGAGGACGTAGATCATTGTTTTTTTATCAAACCTCAACAATTATATCGTTTGCATCATCTCTCCCTTTTACTTATTACATTTACATTTATGCTTATTTTTTATTTTATTTTATTTTTTTGTCTTAACTTGCTTGAATTTATATTAATTCTTCAAAAAAAGTTTTAATAACCAATTCATCTCCCTCTGGTTAGCCATTTTTGGGCTATCACTTTTAAGTTCTTGAATGTGTGACTTCGATCTTGATTTTATTCATGAGTCCGATTTGTGATGATAGCTTTTGATCTTTTGATGACCTTCAATCAATTTTTCATCGCATGTTTTGAAAAAATATAATCACTTGAATTCAACTTGTCAGTGAATAAGACTATTATTTGTTATACTCAAAACTTTAAGGTTATAATCAACCATACATCAACAATTTTCCCATTTTTTATTATGACAAACAAAATGATTCACAAATTGATATTAGATAATTGATAAAGAATATAAATCTTAAATTTTGCATGTAATCCATATATTCCCCATATCTTTTACAAACCAATAGCCATTCACTTTAAAGTATATGTTTATCAAGGCAACCATTTTGATCACATCAATCTATCATCACATTTTCATCAAGCATATCATCCGATATATTTTCCTCCTTTTGGCATAAGCAAAAAGATATAACATTTGAGATCAAAACACAATCATAGGAACGATACAAGTTCCCCCCTTAAGTGAACACATGAAGCCTAAAAAAACGTAAAATATAGGATACAACATACATAGGCAAGTCAAAGCATGAGTTTACGAAAGGTAAGAATACAAAGAGGCTAGATCAACATAAGGACTAAAATATGTATGCATAAAGTCACATTTAAGACTCCGGAGGAGGCGATGGTGGGAAGAGTGCATCAAACTGAGCATAAAAGGCATTTTGTTAAGCCTGCATTGCCTCCATTGAGTGTTGTAGTAATCATAAAAGGAATCTTGCTAAGCCTGTATCGCCGCTTGTTGAGATTTTATTGCATCTCGCTTAACTTGCATTCGGTGAAGCATCCCTTCAAGCCCTTCGATGGAGGACGTAAGTGAATCGATGCATTCGTTGAGGAGATTGTAGTGATCCTCGGTAAAGTAAAAATGTCAGAAGGTGGAATAGCACTCGATCAGGGGATATCAAGAGGATGACTAGGAACCTATGGTACGTCGTCCTCATGATCATTATTGATGTCATCTTTTTCTCCTTTGAAGGGTAAAGTCGGAGGTCTCGAGTCCAAATCAAATCCCTTAGTATGGGCTAGCCATTGCCCATTCTCCTTGAAAATTTTCATGCGTTTAAGAGTATGCGTATTGATAATGTTGGTAGGACAGAGTAAAAGAAAGACCTCATCATTTAAAAGGGATTTCAAAATGTTTAAGAATTTAGTAAGAAGCATGCCAAAAGGTAAAGCCTTGATGCGAGTGGCGGAATGGACGATTTTTATGTGACCGATGACAATTGTTGGAAAATCAAATTTTCGCATGACTAAAAATGAATCAAGAAGGAATAGGTTGAAGTAAGTAACTTCATCGAGATGACCTTTCCTAGGAAGGATAACGTGGGCAACGATAATGTGTAAAACTTTACAAGGTAAAGTGAGTTGGTTTGAACTTAGTTTTATCGGATGTTTAAATTTTTTTCCCGATCACTCTAGGACATGCAATGATAGAATTATAATCGTCAAAGGTTGGATGAGCCATTTGACAAAACACTTGATTCGCACATTCTTCGAGCTCAAGGAGAGAACGTAAAATGGTTTTGGTAATTGTAATCATTTTTCCTTTGAGAAAACAAGAAATGCTACCCGTACGAAGAGTATAAACCATATTTTTGAAAATCTTTCATAAGTTTAGGATATGCATTTCCTTCCATAGATGCAATCGAGACCCAACCCATGTTTATAAAGAATTCTTCTACATGTAATGGAGGTGCTTGAAGAGTAAAATCCGCAAAATCTATGGTCTTAAATATAAGAATGGGTAATTTATCAAAATAATTTTTCTGCACCTCGGGTTCATCCTCCGATGAAAAAGTTGGCAACTTTCCCTCGGTTTCTTTCCAAGTATTTTGACCCTTGGCATGATAAGAAAAATGGAAGAAAGAAAATTTCTAAAGCGGTCGACCGTTGAAGTGAGAAAAAAGAAACTTGTAGTGGAAAATGGGGGGTTTTAAGAGTTTTGAAGAGAAAATGTAATATATTTTTGAAATCTTGGTGAGATCTTAGAGAATAATAGTGGATATGGTGAATTTGGAGTTAGATCTATGGAGAAGAAGAAAAGTGAAATAAATGAGTGAAAAATGAGGGTTTGAAGGGTTTAAAAAAATAGAAATCCTGACAGTTCGGTTGACCAAACTTTTTTTATTTTTTGATTTCAAACTTTCTTGGTTTCTGGTTGACCTCTCTCGGTTGACCGGACGTCGTCCATTTTTTTTTAATACCATAATAAACTAAACATATTGTAAATAAAAAATCAAGTAAGAACACATAGTATGAATTTAATTTAGACATGTATTTGGAACTTATCAATAATGCCCAAACCTATTCAAATATGTGAGAAATGATCAAGCGCTAGAGGTTTAGTAATAATGTCGTCTAATTGATTTTCTGTATTTATAAATTCCAATATAATATCTCCCTTTTGTGCATGATCTCTTAGAGAGCGATGTCTAATTTTAATGTGCTTGGTTCAAGAGTGGAAGATGGGATTTTGTGATAAATTTATGGCACTAGTGTTATCACACATGATAGGTATATGATCAAATGATAAGTGATAATCACTCAGGGTTTGTTTCATCCATAATGTTTGTGCACTACAACTAGCTGTTGAGCTATATTTGATTTTAGCAATAGATAATGCAATGAAGTTTTGTTTCTTACTAAACCATGACACAAATGCAAAGCCTAAAAAATGACATGTTCCGCTATTACTTTTGCGATCAATAGTGCAACCAGCCCAATCGACAACTGAATAGCTAAGTAGATTAATGTGTGCCCCTTTGGATACCAAAGGTTTAAGGTTCTAGTGCTACTAAAATATCTAAAAATTCTTTTTACAGCACTGAGGTGTAATTCTTTAGAATTTGATTGAAATTTAACACATAAACACACAATAAACATAATATTGGGCCTATTTGTGGTTAAGAAAAGAAGGGATCTGATCATACCTCAATATTTAGTTACATCAACGAAAATACCTTGATCATCTTTGTCCAATTTTATGGATGTGCTCATCGAAGTGTCCATTGACATCAAGTCTTCCATTTCAGACCTCTTGAGCATGTCTAATATATACTTATGTTGTCTAAAGAATAACCTATCATTAGTTTGTTGAATTTGGAGTTCAAGAAAGAATTTGAGTTCTCCCATCATAATCATTTCGAACTACTTGCTTATACATTTAAAAAAATCTTCACATAAACAGATTAGTCGCACCAAAAATAATATCGTCAACATAAATTTGAATGATTATCATATCATTCTTTTTGGTTTTAATAAGAAGGTAGTATCCGCTTTCCTTATTGAATAATCGTTTGAAATTAGAAATTTTATCAATCTTTCATACTTAACTCTAGGAGCTTGTTTTAAACCGTAAAGAACTTTTCTAAGATTAAAAACTTAATCCGAATACTTGTGATATTTAAAATCGAGGGTTGCTCTGCATAAGCTTACTCTTTAATATAGCCATTAAAAAATGCATTTTTGGCATCTATTTGATAAAGAGTGAATCCTTTATGGTAAGCAAATGCAAGAATCATGTAAATGGATTCTAATCTAGTAACCGACGCAAATGTTTCCTTAAAATCAATGCTTTCTTCTTGATTGTAACATTGGACTACTAATTTAGCCTTGTTACGCACAATTATTCCATTTTCATCTCGTTTATTTCTAAAAATCCACTTTGTACCGATAACAATTTGACCATTTGGTTTAGCGACTAAATCCCAAATATAATTTCTTTCAATTTTATTTAGTTATTTTTGCTTAGCTAGAGTCCAAATCTCATCAAACTCGGATTCTTTGAAGTTTTTTGATTCAATTTGCGAGATGAAAGCACAACTATTAAGATGATTTTTTTTTTTGTAGAAGCTCTAATAGTTATACCTTTGGATGGATTACCAATAATTAGTTCTTTTAGATGAGAAGGAATAAACCTCCATACTTTTGGTAGAGTACGATCATTTGATACTTCATAATGTTTTATTTCACTTTGTTGAACGTTTGTTTCTTCCTAGTGTTCATTTATTGAATCTTTCTTGTGTTGATCTTAAATATTCATTTGCTCGAAAGGAATTTTCAATCCTACATTATTAACAGTACCTTTCTCACGATCAAGAGGATTAGTTTCATCAAAAGTAATATGCATCGATTCTTCAATGATTAGAGATCTTTTATTAATGACTCTATAAGCTTTGTTAGTAGATAAATGTCCAAGAAAGATTCCAATATCGAATTTTGAATCAAATTTTCCCTAATTTTCTTTTGTGTTCAAGATATAGCATTTGCAACCAAATACTTTGAAATAACCGACATTTAGAATTCTATTTTTCCAAAGCTCATAGGGACTTTTAGTTTTCTTTCAACTAACTAAAACTTTATTAACAATGTAGTAAGCAGTATTAACGACTTCAACCCAAAAGTATTTTGGCAAGCTATTTTCATTAAGCATAGTCTTGGCCATTTCTTATAATGTGCTATTCTTCCTTTCTATTATCAAAAGTAATATTAACAAATTCTCCAACTTGATCACTTCTAATAGTTGTAATGGAGTATCTTTTTTTTTTGTTTTTTGTTGAATATTTTTACAAAAATGTTTATATACATTCAAAGCTTCTTCTTTTAGATTTAAAAATAAGACCCAAGTAAATTTAGAAAAGTCATCGACAATAACGAATACATAATGTTTACCATCTAAGCTAACGGTTCTAGAGTGTCCAAAAAGGTTCATGCGGAGAAGTTGTAGATGTTTTGTAGTCGAAGAGTATAATTTAGGTTTAAAAGAGCTTTTCACTCGTTTTTCAAATTAACAAGTATTACAAATTTTATCTTTCTCAAATTTTAATTTGGCAAACATTTAACAAAATAATTTTTGGAAAAGATCCATGCTAATATGACATAATCTCCTATGCCACTACCAAGTATCCTCATTTAAACTAAATAAGCATTTTTCACCACTTTTCAAATTCGATATTAATGATATAAACATCTTTACTTCGGTTTCTTATAAATATAACCTATTTTAATATAGCATCTTTAATAAGGCATTTGGAAGAATCAAATTTTATATGATATCTTTTACACATATTGACTAATATTTAGCAAATTATGTTTGAAGTTATTTACTAAAAAAAAATGTTCAATTGAAGGAGAAGAATGATTACCAATGTTTCTAATTCTAATGATTTTTCATTTTGCATTATCTCTAAATGAGACAAGACCTCCACCCTTCTTTCTGAAGTTTGATAGTAACATTTTATCTCTGGTTATATGCTTTGAGCACTATCCAAGAACCATTTACTCTTTATCTTCTTTGGTACGTACAAAAATAATTTAATATTTGATCTTTGGTGCTCATACAAGTTTAGATCTTTGGTAGTTAGTTTTAGAAACCCACTTGTTCTTACTTTCAAAGTGTAGCCTCTTTTTTATTAGACATTTATAAATAATATGTCCATCTTTATTACAAAAGCTACATGTAGTGTTTGAATGAAAGGAGTTTGATACTTTGAGAAATAAATTTTTTAATGATTTTTATTTCAAGAATGGTTTATATCAAACTCCTTATTTTTCAAAAGCACACTTTTGATCACCAAGCATTAAACAAATTTTGTGCTTACCTTTAGTGAATTTGTAAATAACCTTAGTTAGATCGTCAACTTTTTCTTTTAAAGAAGAATTTTCTCTAATTAAAGAATCATAATCAACATTTTCCTTTTTGAGATCATTTTGAGTTTCAAAAATTTTCTTTATTTCATTTTTTGAAAAGTAGCATTTCTTTTTTAAAATGGAGTGGTTTAAGGCAAACCATTCAATTTTCTCAAGAATTTCATCATAGGAGGTAGATAAATGATCATATGAACATTTCGATTGCCATGAAGCACATGTTGGCGACTTATTCTTGACTATCATTTTCATCGCGATCATCATCGTTACTTTCATCCAATGTTGATCGGAGTGTCTTTTTCTTGATACTCCTCTTCTTGTTTGGGCACTAAGTTCTCTTGTAACCGAGTTTGTCACAATCATAACAAATGATTTCTTGCTTTTTTCTTCACCCTTTTTTTCTTTCTTTTGGAATCTTTGATTATTTTGAAAAACTCTTTATTTTTTAGCAAGAAGAACTAGATTATCGAGCTATTCATCAATCATATTTTCCCTTCTAGTTCCTTCTTCAATTACCAATTTTAAAGCAATTTGGCACTTAGAAAGCTCATTTGATTTCTCTTTACTTTTCCTAGTTTTCTCCTTAGTTTCAACGTTGTTAAACTCATATGTCATCAAAGTTCCATAAAATTATTCCAATGGATATGAGTTGATATCTTTCGTCTCTATCGACATCATTAATGAGCTCCAATCTTCCGATAGTGACAAAAGCATTTTACTTACAAGTTCACCATTAGTAAAATTACGATCAAAGCCTTTGAGACTATTAGCAATGTCGGCGAAATGAATAATCATGTCAATAATATGTTCATCTTGTTTCTTGAAAAAGTTTTCAAATTTTTTGACCAAAAGATTAATTTTGGTTTCTATTGCTTTACTAGTGCCAACATGAGTAATTTCTAACGTACGCCAAATATCATATGTGGAATTGCACTTGTTAATATGATTAAATTCATTTCTATCCAAGGTGCAACAAAATATATTTTTTTGCTCTAGCATTTAAAGTTAATTTTCTTTTATCATCCTCGTCATACTCATATCTAGTCTTTGGAATGGTTTGATCAGGTTTGCCAACTACTTTAATAATCTTGGTAGGCACATAATGATCATATTCAATAACTTTCTAAATATTATAATCTATTGACTGAATGTAAATTATCATCCTATCTTTCTAATAATTATAATGTGTGACATCAAATAAGGGATGATGATTTGTAGAATGTCCCTCTAGATTTTGAAGATTGTGGTTAGCTATTATTCAAGATTGTTAAATCTTTTAATTCAAAATGAACACTTTGTTCTGATACCAATTGATAACCCAAGAATAACTAACCAAGTGAGGGGGTGAATTAGTTTTTTAAATTTTTTGAAAAATTAATCTAAATTCAACCAAGTAAATACTAAATAGATTAATCCAAATAATAAGCGCAAATATGAAAGCAATAAGCAAAAGGGAATAGATGATACAAACGATATAGTTGTTGAGCTTTGATCCAAAACAATGATCTATGTCTTCTGTTATCAAACTCTTCGACATGAGTGAGACATTTTTCACTATATTGATTGACTTATAGTGCAATCCAAACATTTACAATGTTTTCGTTGACTTACAAATAATGAGCACCGATCTTTATACAATATTGAGATTTATGGGACCTTAATATGACCTACAAATTTAAAGCAATGATTTTACAATTTGGATCTTCTCTTTTAATAAAAAAAAATATACTTCAAATTAAGTATAAAGAAAGAAATATGCTAACACTTAAATGAATAGTAGTGAATGAAACTCAAGTGTTAGATGAGAGAACTTCGATGAAAAAGATGATTTTCAAAAGTTGATTCAATCAATCAAAAGTTTTCAAAGTAAATGTTTGAAGAATTTAAAATGATGTAAGCTCAGAGAATTTTGCTCAAGTATTTCTCACTTTAACACTCTTAAAGAATGTTTAATATAATGCAAGAAGTAGATATATTTATAGAGTTCAAAATGTCAAAAAATTTGGGATTTCGAATGACTCGTCCGGTCTATGACTCTTGTCCGACGACCAATATAGCCGTTTGTACAGTAAATATCAGATATCAGAACGGTCAAATTTGGCCAGTTCAAAATTTTCAATCGATTTTTTTACGTTTTGGCTATGTTTGTTTCGATTCGAAGGTTTTTAAAAACATGTACTTTTGAAAAGTATTTTTATTTAACTTTTCAAAAAAAACTGTTTTTCAAGATCGAATATCATTTTTAAAAGTCATTTTTATATTTGATCAAATCATTGCATTAGAATGACTTTTAATGTACAAAATCATTTTCAATTCATAGAACAATTTTGAGTTTAAGCATTTATTACCAAATATCAAAATGTTAGTACCTTTACACTTTATCTAAGAAATCAAGTTCTTGATCTTGCTCTGAAGTTCGGCTCTTAAATTCTTGAATATATGATTTCGATCTTGACTTCTTTCATAAGTCCGATTTGTGATGATAGTTTTTAATCTTTTGACGACCACCGATCAATTTTCATTTGCATGCTTTGAAAAACTATAATCACTTGAATTCAACTTGTTCGTAAATAAGATTAACTTATTTATTATAATGAAAACTTTAAGATTGTAATCAACCATATGCCAACAATAAGGTCTTATTGGAGAGAAAGAGATCTCGTCTATTTTGATTTGGGGGAGGTTGGGTGGGTTTATATATTATTTTTATTTTTTGGATTTTTAATTTAATTTTTTTAACTTATTTAATATAGGAAAGTGCAAATACTATTTTACCCCTTTCAATTTAGTCAAAATTGGTTGAAACTCACTTTTCTTAGTTAACTAATGGTCAAATGAATGTTTTTCATTTATTTGGACTCCAACTGCATATTTATGAAAGGTTAGGAACCTTCGATGGTACAAAATAAAGGTTATTATAAAGTCTACAAAAATTGAAAAAATTAGGAATCGCTGATGCAATTTTCTCTTTCAAAAATCCTATTTTAATTAACTTATATTAATTAAATAATTATTAAAAAATATTTTATTAATTAAATATATTAAGGTAACAATATTATGCCTTTATTTGATCATAATTATTCCTAAAATACATTTTTCTCTATTATTTTCAACCACGCATTTTTCAATAAAATATACACGCAAACCCAATTTTTTTAAAATTTTTAAACCACATATTTTCCATCAAAATATTATTCCAAAATTCATTTTGGGGGGAAAAATAGGGCTAAATTATGGTCACAATTACGTATTAGTCACGAATCACCAATTTTATGGGTTACAAATTATTTCTCAATCACAAAATATAAAATTAATGGATAATGTATTATTTCTTGATCACAAATTACAAATTTTATATGACTTAATTTATTTATCAATCACATATTATAGAACTTATAGATCATATATTATTTTTCGATCACAAATAACAAATTTTATAAGTCATAATTTATTTCACAATCACAAATTATCAAATGAATTGGTCACAACTTAACAAATTGTGAGTCACAATTACATTTTTTAGATCACGTACTATTTATTGGTCACTTATTAACCAATTTATTAGTCATAATCAACCAAATAATTAATCACAAACATTCATTTTTCCAATTCTCCCCACAACCTGTGCCACACTCACGACCACGACCACCACTGCCACAACCACCACCAACTGTAAACACAATCAAAAAAATTCGCCTCATAAAATAACTAGCATTGCTATTGCCTCACCAGCATCGCCACCATCATCACCATCTCATGAGCACCGCTAACATCACCACCACCTCATGAGTACCGCAAACACGACCACCAATAACTACAACCACCACTGTTTTGCATAACACCAACAATCACCACTAAAAACTCCTAAAACTCCGGTAAAGCAACAGATCGAAGGAAGAAATCATAACAAAAATATCGCGGTAAATGTGGCATAGCGTCACTACCGCGCGTAGTGGCACAGGGCATGGCGTTGCGCTGCATACAATGGAATAGTGCCGCAGCAGCGTTTCGCCTATTTGAGCTGCATACGAGGACCGTCACAGCCCGCTTCGCACGGAGAATGGAAAAGGTGAGGAAGGAGGATGGAGAGACAGAGAGCCGTGATGGTGGTTGAACTTGACGGCGGTGGGGGTACGACAACTTTTCGCGACGGTGGCATGTGGAAGCGCCGTCGACAGATAGAGAACAGAGAAGGAAAGGAAAGAGTAGAGATGAAAATGTTAGGGGTTGTTCTCTTTGTATTTCTGCTTTGTGTTTTGAGTTTTGAATTCATTTTGAATTTTGTGTTTTGAGTGTTCATTTTGAGATTGTTGAAAATGTGTTCTTTTTGACATTTTGAAAAATTGTTTTGAAAACACCAAAAACGTGTTTTGAAAATTTTGACTTGATTATAACTGAAAATACCCAAAACGACAAATTGGGGTTGTTCTCTTTGTATTTCTGCTTTGTGTTTTGAGTTTTGAATTCATTTTGAATTTTGTGTTTTGAGTGTCCATTTTGAGATTGTTGAAAATGTGTTCTTTTTGACATTTTGAAAAATTGTTTTGAAAACACCCAAAACGTGTTTTGAAAATTTTGACTTGATTATAACTGAAAATACCCAAAACGACAAATTGGGTGAGGGTGATGGTTTTGTAAATTTATTTAATTTAATAATATTATTATTAATATTTAAAAAATATATTATCACCTGAGTTTTGTATAAAAAATTAACTTAATTTTTGAAGTTGGTACTTAAAAAAATGGTTGACTGTAATTTGTACATTAATCTATCTAAAACGGATATAATAAATTAGTATTAGTGGATTAAATATTATTACGGTTAAACTTTATATCTAGATATCAATTCAAGTTGATCTCTAACATTATTTATTTGGATTTGTTTATAAAATTAATTGTTATCTCACGAAGATTTTGAAGAGTTACGAGGCTTTAGTGATCTTGCAAAAAGTTGATTGTGTCCCAAAGAAATGAAGTGTATCCATTAGATTACAGATTTGTATCATTAATATTAATTCTTCCAGCTGCTAGTGCTACGATAGAGTATTTTTTACAAAGAAGATTGTCAAGAATCGATTACGTAATTAGATGAAGATCAATTGTTAAGTGATAATTTGGTGGCATATATTGAGAATGATGTATTCGATAGTATTGACAATGATGTAATTATACAACGTTTCCATATTGAGAACGATATATTTGATAATATTGACAGTGATATAATTATATGATGTTTTCAAAGTACGAAAATATGTAGGTTACAATAGTAGTAATTTATTGAATTATTTTCATTAATATTATGTTGTTTTAAAAAAATTGCATTTTAATTATTGACCACAATTAAACAAAAAGTCTCGCTTCATCCCTAATTTGGACACAAAAGTGAGAATTATTATTATTTTTTTTTTAAATAATTTACTACTTAAAATAAGAAAAACAAAACGGAAGTTATTCAAAACCTATTTATGAAAAATGTTATTTAAAATGAAATTCATATTTTCTGTCTTGCAAACTCATCAATTTCGTTAGTTAGAACAAACGGAGATAGATAGTGTGATTAATATGTAACAAAATATAAATTTCTACTACTCTCTTTGAAAAAAAATAAACGAAAACTCGCCCAACCAGGAGTGTTTTTATTTTGTAACCACTAATTAAGACATGAGCCATAGAAATACGTGTTTAATTTTATGTTTTTAACTCATATTTAAATTACATCCCCTTTGTTGCTAGGAAGGCCATAGATATATGAAAGGGATTAATACACATTTAACGTAGTTAGAAAATACAATATCAAAATTAAGAAACAAGTTTTAAAGTTTTAAAAATCAGGCCACAATTAAAATTTATTAATTAAATATATTAAGATTACAATACTATAAATTTTTGACAGATACTTATTAGTTACAATAAAAAAAGTCAAAAGTCACAAGTCATAAGTTTCATAGGTCACAAGTTATTTGTCGGTCACAAATTTTGAAATAAATTGATCACACATTATTTATCGATTACAAATCACAAATTTTATAGGTTTTAATTTATTTATCAGATTTCATAAATTACAACTTATTTATGGGTCACGAATTTTGAAATTAATAAATCACACATTATTTTTCGATCACAAATCACAAATTTTATAGGTTACAATTTATTTATCGGTCACAAATGATCACATTAATCGATCACATATTATTTTTTAGTCATAAATTACAAATATTATAAGTCACAAATTATTAAATAAATTGGTCACAAGATAATTTTCGATCACAAATTATCAAATTATCACAATTTAACAAATTATGAGTCACGATTATAAATTAGTCGCAATCTCACATTTTTTAAGGTCCCATATTATTCAATGGTCTCAAATCATTTATTTTATTAGTCACATAATATTTGCTGTTTATAAATTAATCAAATTTATTTGTCGTAATCACCAAAATCCCAACCACCCCACCCCACCCCACCCCACCCCACCCCAACATGGCAACAACCAAACGCCTTGCCACCTTATCACCATTGCTAGTACCATGACCACTTGCACCAAGACCACCATCATCGCAACTGTCACCACTACCACCACTTACACTATAACTGCCATTACTACCCACAAAAAATCGCCCACAAACTACCAACAAACCAACAGCGCCGCGTGCAGTGGTACTCACTAGTACTTACCACCACTATCACACCACACCAGTCATCACCACATCCACTTGTACAACCACCACAATCACCACCAACAAGACACCGATAGAAAATTACCCACCCACAAATCAGAAAACCAAAAACAAACCAACAGCCTGCGTAAGGCGTTGTGCGCAGCACGTGACGATGGAGATAAATCGTCGAAGAAGAGATAAGTTGTCGAATAAGAGATTATGAACTTAGATAAAGAGAGAGAATAGAGACAGTAGAGAGAGAAATGATCTAGGGTTTGGGAGTGAAAATGGTGGGGTGGATGGGGTTGAGGTAGGTATGTAGATTAATTTAATTTTATATTATTATTAATATTTAAAAATTGAATTTTCACATGAATTTTTAACAAAAAACTTTTAAACCTGATTTTTGGATTCTGAAGTTAAAAAACATACGTGGATATAATTTTCACAATATGAAATGTCCTTTTGCCTTCCAAATTGCAAATAATGGGCTGAGGCCCATTTTGATAAAATCCCAAAAAGCAGCTAATGTAACCCAGAATGCAGAATGTGAAAAGAGGAAAGTAGGCGCAATCATGAAGTTCAAAAATTAGGTATTGAAATAATTACACAAGTTAGATATCACTTGAAAAATCCTATAATAACTCCTCGCTCCCCCACTTGCTCTTGCTATCGTTTATTCCCACTCCCTCTCTATAAACCCCCACCATCACCAACTCCAATGACTTTCACTATTGTCGGTGTCTGTCTCCATTCTACTATCGCCAGACCATCTTCTTCAGAGACCACCATCTTTTTAATCCCCACCCTCAGACATTGGAACACTCATCACCTACGCTCTTGTCCAAATATTAGAATCACATTTGAGTTTCGATCCAATGAAATTTAATTCATCAATTTGGTTCATTTTTCCCTCGTGCAGTTGTAGATTTGTTTTCCTTCCTCCATGGATATCTAGATTTGAAATTTTGTTCGAGAAGGTGCCACATGCAAATTGGGCGACGATGATACGAGTTACTAGTCATGATAGTGATAGTAGTGGTGTACAAAGAAAGTCTAAAAAGTTCGAGCAAAATTTACTTGCTCATGTATGTCAACCATTCACCAACACATGAAGCCAAAGAGATTCAAAATATTTTAGAGCATCTTAAAGCCACTTATAACATTTGTTTTCTTTAGCATCGACGACTTCAACTAAAAGTTCAACGATGTTTTTAGCGACCAATGTAATAAAAAAAAATTATTGGGTCAATTCTATAAAGCAGAAGAAAGAAAAATGGTCCAAACTTTACACGGGCCGTAGCCCAATTTTGAAACACACAATTTAATATATTAGATGCATGATTCCTTTAATGAAATAATAAGTTATCGCAAGTTGAGGGATTGGGACGGTCATTACAATCTTTACCTCGTTGAAAATTTTGGATCGAACTAAAATATTTCCATTTACCATGGACATCTAATTATTTATTTATAAATTGAGAAACATTTGAACAAAATAAAAGAAAAAAGCTACGGAGGTTGGAAGAATTTGAGGCGGGGTGGGAACATGGTATTTTGCATTCTATAAAATTTCATTTTTTATTGAGATTAGACTTTGCAATACTATTATTATTAGGCCATAACTTGTTTAAGGGCATCTTTAATTTTAAAGAGCAATTTTTTCTTTTCTTTTCTTTTTTTTTATGCATTTCGGTGAATTCTTTATTTAACTTTTTTCAATAATTAGCTATTATTTTACCTCATTTTTCAAATGGTATATATATTTTCAGAAGTCAACAGTTAAAATATACAATATAATATGAATAGTTTAAGTGATGGAGCATTGAAAATCATTTTTTTATTAAATGCAATCATAATGAAATACAAATAGAGAGTGATTTTTTATATTCAAATATAGAAGGTTAAATTCACTCTTTATTTTTGAAAGTTAGTGGGTTAAATTCACTTTTATTTTTGAAAGTTAGTATAAAGAGTTTCCTTGAGGCTAATTTCAAATTTTAACTCTCTAAAACAAAAAAATATCTTATTTTTAAAGGGTATTCGGAAATCCTCTTGCACCACTAAATCTAACTGTAACAACAGAAAATCTAATATTTTCCCATATCGATATAATAATAATAATAATAAAATGGAATGGAGAAAATGTAGTTCTATGAACGGGAAATACATTTTTACCGACACAATATCTTAAAGGCACCAACAATTTGTACTTTCCTTAACCAATGCTAATTATGTAACACCGCTTTAATCATTACAAAAGGCACCAACATGGGAGAAAGATACTATAAGTAAACCATTGTAAACGTGAAAGTTAGTCTGCCTAGTTGGATCTGTGAATTAAATAAATTAAAGATTTATAATTTTTCATATTTATGCTTTAAGTTAATAAAGCCGAAATGTGGTAAATATTGTCATAGTCACCTATATAGGTACTTAAACAACTCGGGCGCTATTTTGCATGTAAAATTTGAACGGTGATGTGGAACAGTTAGAAGAGAAGATCATAAACTAGTCAAAAAAGCAGATAAGTAAGATGAGCCTACGAAATTGCACGTAATTTTTAGTTTGGGAGTCAGATTTATATGGCCGAGTACAATTCGAAAGCGTTTTTTAATTTTCTACAATTTTGCCGAGATGATAAGGTCATATTCTCTTTACCATTTTTAAGCCGTTTTCTGTTTTCGATTTTTCAAAACAGCGAAAACGCGTTCTCTTTCCCATTTTCAAAAGCGCGTTTTTGAAAACAAGTTAAAAATTTGTAAAGAAAACCCAAAACGACAAATTTGTTGTTTTGAGTGTTTTCAGTTATAATCAAGTCGAAATTTTCAAAACACATTTTGGGCGTTTTCAAAACAATTTTTCAAAATGTCAAAAAGAACACATTTTCAAAAATTTCAAAACAGACACTTAAAACACAAAACACAAAATGAATTCAAAACTCAAAACACAAAACTGAAACACAAAGAGAACGGCCCCTAAACTTTTGGGGATCAAATTACATCATTTGGAGGTTCGTTTTAGCATTTTTCTGTTTTGAGTCACTTAAGGGTATTTTTATCATTTTGCAATTTTTAAGTTTTATTCAGACTTGTACACCAATTAGGATTTCATTTTGGCTCTTTAAATAAGTGTTAAGCGTTTGATAACCTTTTATGATTAATAATATTTCAGCTTTCCAATTTTTTTTGGTGAATTTCAGTATTTCCCATGTTCGTTCAAGTAAAATTCGTTCGAATATTACGAACAAGCTCCTTTTATTATTATTCACGTAGCATTTGGACAAGTAGTTTCTTCCAAGCTTTGTTGGTCGCTGATTGAATGTGTGCCTCACATTACACGTAATTCTTATTAACTTTGTTATAATGGTAATGATTACTTCAGTTTGGTCTTCATATACAAGTGTTAATACACTCGATTTTATTTTTTTTAACAATCTCCAAATTTGAGTCTTGATCTAGAGTGTTCTTAGGAAGTTGTTATAATGGTAATGATTACTTCAGTTTGGTCTTCATATACAAGTTAATACACTCGATTTTTTTATTTTTTTTTAACAATCTCCAAATTTGAGTCTTGATCTAGAGTGTTCTTAGGAAGCTATGGTATTGGTTGCTTCCAATTGTTTTCATTTTTATTAAATAATGTGGTAAAAGTGGAGGGACGATATTATCTTTCGTAACTAATGTTTGTGTTACATACGCTTCCATTTAATGGAGAAAGAAGATGTCAATAGACAAAAAGTATTTATTCATGAAAACTTTTGTGCAAAACTATTCCACGTGCCGATGCCGCTAGATAGGAGTCCAACCACTCCCTAGCCGATTCTCTCTATGCGTATAGGAATGATCTCAAAACAGATTGCTTGGAAAGGCCCGAATATTCATTAGACCTCCTCACATCCATAAACCCCGAAAGATAAGGGCATATTCTCTTTACTATTTTCAAGCCGTTTTCTGTTTTCTGATTTTTCAAAATAGTAAAAACGCGTTCTCTTTCCTATTTTCGAAAATGCGTTTTTGAAAACAAGTTAAAAATTTATAAAGAAAACCTGGGTGTTTTTAATTATGATTAAGTCAAAATTTTCAAAACGCGTTTTAGATATTTTCAAAATAATTTTCAAAATGTCAAAAAGAATACATTTTCATCAATCTCAAAATGAACATTTAAAACACAAAATCCAAAATGAATTCAAAATTTAAAATTCAAAACACAAATCTGAAACACAAAGAGAATAACCCCTAAGTGTTCAGATTATCATTCGATCTCCAAAAAATCGCTATGCAATATACATTTTTATCACTTCCGTCCTCAAATGGAAGTTTGCCTATGAAAATGATGGATAAGCTATACTCGACTAATTTTCAAAATCTGGCGGAGCCATCAACTCTCACGAGTATCACATTTTCATCTACCACAATGACATCATGGTTTTTTGCTGTTCGACCATTGTTCTTCCAGTTGTTTTTGGTGTTCTTCTATTTGTTTTCTTCATTTCAACCTGAATGTTCATTCGATTTCTTGACCAAATGGAACAAGATCACCATGGCTCGAACTTTGCATATAAGATGTTTGAAAAGAAAGAAGGAAACACTAACTAAGCCCTTGTTTGGTCTTCATTAGTTTCAAAATGCATTTAATCTCTTTTATTTTCAACTACACATTATTCAATAAAATAATATTACATCCATACTTAAAACTTTTCTTATTTTTAGCTACATATTTTTCATCCAAATATTTTTCTAAAATTCATTTTAATAGAAAAATGGTGCTCATATGGGCTCTAAATATTGTAGTCCCTAGTGAGGTTTATTGAGTGTAAACATAGTTACTATATTTGCATCTGTGTGTAATCATTTCTGCATATTTGTGATTGCTTAATTATGTTGCATGTAATGTATGTGCATTTCAATGTGTTTGATATGTGCATTTACTTGGTGTAATTTTTGCATGTATAGTCGCTTGAGATGCATTAGCAGTGTGTTGTATGTCTTTTGTTAATGTGGAGTATAGATGCC
>CAIGRP010108268.1:0-14208 GCA_903798385.1 Fraxinus cuspidata | reverse complement strand
TGTACTGAAAGCGCGTTTGTAAAACACGATTTGGCACCTCAGAGGATTACAGAACAAAAAGAGGAGATACAACAGATAACAGCAAAAGATAAGAAAAGCAGGACTCTTCTCTTTTCCAGTTCGATTATGGCGCTTTGTTCTGCACAGACAACTGCATCGCGTTCATCTTCTTCGTCAACATTATATTCTCTCTCTAGTTTTCAATCACTGAACCCATTGAATCCAATTCTCTTTTCCAATTCTTTGAGGCCAAAACCACATTTTTTACTGAGAAATAGGAGTGGCTACCGCAAATTGAGTGTAACTGCAACTGCCACTGTTGATTCTGGCAATGGAGCTGTTGTCATGGTATCTGAAAAGCAGGAGAAGAGTGAGAGCAGCTCCACCAATCCCTATGGCAGGCAGTTTTTCCCTTTAGCTGCTGTTGTTGGCCAGGTTTCTCTATCTCTGCAAATTTAGTGAATGTATATGTAAATTTGTAGTTTGTAAAGAAGAATTGCTAATAATTACTGGGTTTAATTTTATTTATTTACCTGATTCATTATAGAGGAGCAATGACCAGTGAAAATTGTCTTGATTTGTTTCCTTTTCAGAGCCAATGTATCGTTCTGCACTTGAGTGATTATATAAAAAACAGTGTTAAAAATAATGTTTTCTGTTTTAAATTAATCTAAAATTCATTAATAATTAAAATAATACCTACTAAATATATAAAATTATAAAATGCTATATATATATATATAGAGAGAGAGAGAGAGAGAGAGCGCGCACTTAGGTGTAAAAAAAATTAAAAAGCAAAAAAAAATAATAATAATGATAATAAAAGAGAGGCAGGACGTTTTGCACTCGCTTTGCCCCTAAGCGCCACTTTTTAGAACACTTGTAAAAAATCAACTGGATAGGCAACATGAAGCACTCTAAATTTGGGTTTTTTCATCTTAACATATAGGGTAAAAAATACTCTTGGTGGCCCAACTTTGAGCAAATTGTTGTTTTGGTCTTGCAACTGTATGCATTTTGTTTCAAATTGGTCGTAACTGTTGCAATGTTGATTCATTCAGGTCACCAGCTAGTCTTTGTTAGTTGAATTAATGGAAAGCCTTAAGTAAATCATGGCATGGCAGTAGTGGCAAGATTTTGCCATTACAGTGTAGCCCGAAAAACATTGTTGGGCACCCAACTTTAAGTAAAGTGTCATTTTAGGCACTTGATCATGGCATGGCTTATAGGGCATGTTTTTGCCATTGAAGGGCAATGTTGGTACTCCAAGTTATTTATCATCACTGTCGATATTTTTTAAGTCTTGATGTAAAGTTATTACAGTAAACTAAGTACTTTTTATCTGTTCTTTCTTATAGTCAATAAGGGTTTTCTATACAGGATGCTATTAAGACAGCTCTTTTACTTGGGGCAATAGACCGTGAGATAGGTGGAATTGCAATCTCTGGAAAGCGAGGAACGGCAAAAACAGTAATGGCACGTGGCTTACATGCAATTCTGCCACCGATTGAAGTTGTTGTTGGTTCAGTTTCGAATGCTGATCCAGCCTGCCCTGAAGAGTAAGGGTACACCCCAAAATAGCGTAACATATAATTGTTCACATTATTAAGCGTAAAAAATCTTTGTTGAACTCAATTTAGAGGTAATTCCTCTTCATGATTCATAGATATTTTAGAATCCTTGTAACTGTTCCATCATCTGAATTCGGTAGACTGAGTGTGCAACTTTTAGTTCTTTTCTGAGCTTCGCCAGAAAGGTAGAAAATTTGAAAAACTGAGAGATGTAATGAAGAATTGCCATTGGGACATTGGCAAGTTTTTGAATTTTTACATATACTTGGAAAGTGTTAACTGGAAGCAAAATTTTCAAACGGGAATAGGAATGTGAGGGAAAGAATAAAGGACCTTGATTGTGAACATGGACTGGTTGTGTTTATCATCTTGATGGATGCACTTAAGAGGCCAAATCAAATAGAAACTAGAAACCTAAGCTTTGATTGATTACCACAACTTTTCGTATTAATATTTTATCTGAAACCGCTGTAAACCCTATATATATTTCTTTATCTTTGATAAAAGGACAGAACGGTAGCTCCTCTAGTCTAATATTCTGAGTTTATATGTTAGTCTCTACTCTTTCATTCAATACTCTAGTGGTTGAATATATCTTAAGTAGTTGTGAAAATGGACATGATTCTGGTTAAGGATAATGTGGAACAAGTTTTTAAATTAGGAGACCTAGGAACATGGTTGCAGCCATAAACTAGATTGAGGCCTTCTTTGTCACCCATTTTATTTATGGTGTGCATGGATGTCTTAAAGAAAGAGTGATATTTCCGAGAATAAGTGTAATGCTTGTGTTTGTTTGAGTGGCTAAGTAACAGTGGTCCAAAATCAACTTGGTATCTTGATTTACATACCAGGGTCCATTGCCTTAGTGAACAGCTCCATTAACAGGACCTTAATGTACAACTAGAGTCAAAGAATACTACTTTCAGTTGTATCCTGTTTTATAATTGAGCTTTGTGCATTCATTTTTATGATTTCATCTTCACAATGCATCACTAGACGCTAGATGCTAAACATGTTGTTTTCTTTCTTCGTACTTCAAGCTATCTTGTTCGTTTATCACTTTCATATGGTAAATATTTAATAATGGTTGAAGGTGGGAAGATGGACTTGCCAACAGAGTTGAGTATGAATCTGCTGGAAATGTTAAGACCCAAATAGTCAGATCGCCTTTTATTCAGGTAGTTTTGGCCATAGAAATTTTCTACATTAAATTTTCTTTTCTTTGTTAATCCCCAATGCACTTGTGCTGCAGATTCCACTCGGTGTCACAGAAGATAGATTAATAGGGTCTGTTGATGTTGAGGAATCTGTAAAATCTGGAACAACTGTTTTCCAGCCAGGGCTTCTCGCAGAAGCTCATAGAGGGGTTTTATATGTTGATGAGATTAATCTTTTGGATGAGGGTATCAGTAACTTGCTCCTTAACGTCTTGACAGAGGGAGTCAATATTGTAGAAAGGGAGGGGATCAGCTTTCGGCACCCATGCAAGCCACTTTTAATTGCTACATATAATCCTGAAGAGGGTTCTGTGCGCGAACATCTACTGGATCGTGTAGCAATAAATTTAAGGTAAGACTAGCAATCGGCTTCTAAGCATGTATTTTTATTGTCCCTTGCGCAAATGCTTACTATTATATATGGCTCTTTTAAATACATCATATACATACTGTGGACACCTGGTACCTTGATTGGATACCAATACACGCTCGACACTTACCAGTATTTTGGAAATTTTGATTATTTTAAATATTTGCAATATTACAGTGCAAGTAATCTTGACACGTGGGTTTCAGAATGATGTTTACTTTCAAAGTGTCCATTTGGAGCCAGTATCACATGAAATCAATTTTCCATAAAAAATAAAGGTACAAAATAAATATGAATTGAAAACTATATGGCATGTAAGGGAGTCAATCAAGCCAGATCCAAACTGTGGCATCAACTACATGATTCTGATTCTGATTCTCCGTGCTCTTGGTTGAATCTGTTTTTTATGTTTGACTGATTCTCCGTGCTCTTGGTCTAATGTTGAATCTGTTTTTTGTGTTTGACTAAGTGAATTTGATTTGACACATGAATACATATCTACACCTTGCACTGGTCTGACTATGCACCAACAGTGGCATGATTGGTAGCCTTTCCAATCTCTACACTAACATAGCTTCATTTCCAATAAATTTGAAGTTGACATAGACTTTCAATTCTGAGTAAAGGAATTCACGTTTTCAATTAGACGACTTCCTTGATTTTACATTTAATTCTTATTCATTTCTTTTTCTTTTCATTTGTAATTCCATTTCCTATGGTGACACCATTCTTCTGCAGTGCAGATCTTCCAATGAGTTTTGAAGATCGTGTTGCAGCTGTTGAAATCGCGACGCGGTTTCAAGAAGGTAGTAGTAGTGTTATTAAAATGGTAGAGGAAGAAATGGACTACGCAAAAACTCAGGTAACTTTGGTATAATGACATGTGAAGCGGCAGTTATTTGGCTATCATACTGGATGCTATAAAATTTTTAGCTGTGAGATTCTACAGAAGTCACTGAAGTTCAAATTCCATTATCTCTACATTGTAAAACTAGGAAGTTTGTGGCTTTCATTAGGGATCAAAACAGAGGGAAAATCATATCAGATGGATTGGGTAATCGGGCCTACATCATAGTCTTGCAATCTCTTACTCTTTGTTGTGACTAACATATATCACCATTACAAAGTGCTTTCTAATACCAATATTCTCTGTTTCACAAGTAAATGTCCAGCATGCAAAGCTCACTTCTCATACCTTACATGGTACAACTTGTTTTGGTTCAATATAAACAATGAAACAACACAAAGTAAACTGAAGAAAATGAAAGTTTCTCTAGTTTTTATTTGCCCTCTCCTCCTCTTCGAAAGCTTATAATGTGATCTTAATGATGCGCCAATTTAGCCTATTTATAATTCTCACAATAACTATAAGTGGACAAAATTAAGCTGAACGACACCGACACTGGCATCTCAAATACTTTCTTATGAAAGTACCAAGAGTATCTATATTGTGCTAATATATTATGAAATTGGCTCTAATGTTTTGAGGGGATATTATTTCTTTTACTTTTTGCAGTCTTTTAGCTGAAACTGCAAGTGAATAAATCTCTTCGGTGCTTGATTTGTTTGACTACAATGTATTTCATTTCCCTAATGGAAAATATTATGTTCGTTGTTACATGTAATACTTGAATAACAATGGTTTTTTAGTTTATTTCCTGTAGATAATTTTGGCGAGGGAATATCTGAAGGATGTAAGTATCAGCAGAGAGCAACTAAAATACCTTGTTATGGAAGCCCTTCGAGGTGGTTGCCAGGTTCTTAATCTGAAACTCTCCCCGATTTCTATTAAAATGAGCTTCAGTTTGATTGATGTTTATGTAGCAGATTATGTATGAAATTGAGTGAAAAAGAATCACACTTTCCAGTTCATGAGAGACTCCTCGCCATTATTTTCCAGTGTGTATCCCACTTTTTTTTTTTTTTTGAATTTTCTAGCAGGGGTTTGGAGAAAATGTGCCTGACATGTTTTTGATGTCATGAATGGAGTTGAAAATAAATCGAAACACTGTTTTTTCATTTTCTTATATACAAAATTTTGGTATATGGATGAACTAAGAAATTCACGTAGTTGATTTTCACCTGTGTATTTCATTATGAGGGTCATCTGATGACTGAAGCCACCTAAGCATATTTAAGCTACACTATGCAATCCATAAAGAAAAGATATAGCAGTGTCCCAGTTCTTTATGATACCTTATTTCACATCAAATATAAAACAGAAAAAAGTTCTAGGAATTTGAATTTGATGAATGAGTATTCTGAAGGCTTTATATTTTTGAACTCCTATATAATTTATTTGAAGAGCTGTTTTGAAATCTCAGGGGCACCGAGCTGAATTATATGCTGCACGCGTTGCCAAATGTTTAGCTGCACTTGAGGGACATGATAAAGTCAATGTGGATGACCTGAAGAAAGCTGTTAAGTACCGTATTGCATGTACTCCTGACTTATTGCTTTAGATTTTCTAGCTGTAGTGAAGCTATTCCACGAGGATCTGCATAAACCAATGTATCTTATTCATATTGCAACTTTAGCATATGTTAAATATTCCATGATAGTTCACCATAGTCAATATTGGTCTTCCATTAATTTTGGATATGGGAAGCATTAAAGAAATCCAGATTTTAGAAGACATGCGCTGTCTACTTTCAACAAAATAACTATTTATGCAATGTGAATAAAAAAAAAGTCCGCAAATAACTAGTTACACAATGTAACTAAAATATTGTGCCGTAATCCAACTTTAGAATATGTCATGACGCAGAATAGTAGATGGGGATTTATTTGCTCAAAGCCACCACTGATGAAAAAATCCTGCTGCGTCTTGATAGTTGTTTCTCTATCTTCAAGGTAACAAAATTCTTGTTTAGGATGACAAACTTATTGGACCCTTCTAAGTTTATTAATAATTATAGGAGGTTGTGTTTGAAACTGGAATCCTAATGTTTTTGAGGTGCATCATAAATTAGAAGATCAAGGTTTTAGACGAACTTTCATTACCTTGAAGTGCATGCACTGAAGGCAGCTTAAGACCACATGTAGATTAAAGGATGATTTAAGCGACTGCTAAAGTGTTAATGTATATTGAATTTTCTGATAATTTTGATGTTCAAGGTCTCTAGAATGTATAAGTTACTGTTTCTTAATATGTTTAAAGCCAATGAAGACCTGGGAAAGAGTTAATAAGATAATATATGTAGTTCTCTGGAACCCAGTGAGTTCTTAATAGTGCTACAGCCATTTCAAGCATTGTCTCTGAGACAATATGACATGCATCGATTTAGTATTAGGCTTCATTTCCAAGTTGTATCTAGTTTGGACTGGTTTTGATGATGTCCTGATAATGCACTTAAACAGGTAGAGTTGGTCATCCTTCCGCGCTCCATCATTAATGAAAGCCCACCTGACCAGCAAAACCAGCAGCCACCTCCACCTCCTCCTCCCCAAAATCAAGATTCTGCAGAAGAACAGAATGAGGAAGAAGATAAAAACGAAGAGGTTCATTTGCTTGTTCTCAACTCCATGTTGTTTTAAAAGGCTGTCTTACTTGTAAATGCTTTTTCTACTATATATATGTTACTACTTTCTGACTCTTAGCTTGATTTTCCTAATGCAAAATATTTAAATTATCAAAAAATGAAATTCTATTTTAAGAGGATTTTTTCCCCAAAAATTGCACCCTTTATGGACAGAACGTTCACCTGATAACAGGATGATAACAATGAAGAGAATGAGCAGCAACAGGATCAGATACCTGAAGAGTTCATCTTTGATGCTGAAGGGGGTCTGGTGGATGAGAAACTTCTCTTCTTTGCGCAACAGGCACAACGACGCAAAGGAAAAGCTGGGAGAGCAAAGAACGTTATATTTTCTGAGGATAGAGGACGATACATTAAACCGATGCTTCCGAAGGTTGCATGTCTAATTTATTGTATCTTCCCTCTAGCTACTAAATATATCTGCTCACTCACTATCGTCAAACTTATTTCCTTTACCTTTATTTATTTATTTCCTTTTCGTGTCTTTGCTTATATGAAAGTTAGCCTCGTTCTAAAGGCATCTTTTTTCATTTCAACTTCTCTTTGATTATAATCAGGGTCCTGTAAAGAGATTGGCTGTTGATGCAACTCTAAGAGCAGCTGCACCATATCAAAAGTTAAGAAGGGAGAGGGATATTCAAAAGACTAGAAAAGTGTTCGTGGAAAAAACAGACATGAGAGCAAAAAGAATGGCTCGAAAAGCAGGAGCTCTGGTAGAGTATTTATATTCACATTCAATTTTTTATTTTTTAATTCATCTCTAAATTCTCTTCTCCCAAATCCTCTAGATTCTTTCTTGATATCTCCATCATTTTCTTGCTTCTAATTCTGTTTGCATAATTGTGATGGAAGAGTTCGTTAAAATTTCAATAGATAAATACCCAAATATTAATCATCCCAAAGAAAATAGAAAGAATTAATCATGAGGTATTCAGAATCTGTAGTGTTTCTATATGCTGATCACTACCAGACTCTTCCGTACGTGACAGTGAGACCAGTTCAATACAACTGTTTGTAATTGGGAACAACTACAAATACTGATGTTGATGCAATTCGAAGATGAGCTATGAATCAATGACCAAAAATTGTGGTTTATGATTTGAATTTTTAGAAATAATAGTATATTCTTTGATACTCAGTGGATTGTGAATTTAACGGTTGACAAAGGAGTTCAGTTTTTAGTAGAAAACTATAAATCCTGACACAGTTTATTTTCACCAACTCCAATTCATGACAGGTTATATTTGTGGTCGATGCTAGTGGGAGCATGGCATTGAACAGAATGCAAAATGCGAAGGGTGCAGCACTTAAATTACTTGCTGAGAGTTATACAAGCAGAGATCAGGTGCAGTTTCAATGAGTTCTGTTATTTCAAATTTGGCTACTACAAAGTCTTATCTGTTCGCCTGTCTCTTGATTTTTTAACCTTTACAATAACCAATATGGGGATAATAGACCAACACCTTGGATTTTGATGAAAAAAACATTTGTCTCACAATAGATTGCTTTATGACACAAAATCGGTGCTAAGACTTTTGGATGCTGTATCTTGCTTGGTTAATAGTTTACAGATGTCAAAATTGAATAGCTTGTTCACTTTTGGTGCCACACTGGATGGATGATATATTTTTTCTCTATGTTTGCTAGGATCAGATATAATAATCCTATCCAATATGCAGGGGTGGAACCGGATAGAGTAAAACACTTCCACTATCTATTCAATCCCAGTTACCAAATGTGGGATATATATTTTACAACCTGGAGACCATCACACGTCAGTTTCTAGTGTGGGAATTGGGCTTTTTAATCATAGGTCTAGGAAAATCCCAAAAACACTGCTCTTCTGTGTAGCAGTGAGAGATAATCACTGTTAAGGACCAAAGGAGAACTACCGTTCATGCCACTATGCAATGGATAAAAAATAAATTATAGTTTCGAGTAGATGGAAAATTTAGAACTCATGGTTTATGCACATTGCTTAGCGTTGCACAGGGGATTTATTTCATTTTATAAGCACCCAACCTTTAATCCTCGATTATACTTATTTCAATTGTCCAGTGCTTATCCAAATCTGAAATTCATCAAACTTCTACATTTTGGATACATGGAATTCACAAAGCAATGATGTTTTTCTTCTTTTCTTTTCTTCATAATGCTGCAAAATCTAATATAACCTATGCAAATTGGCTTACAATATTGTTTAGAAAAGTTGAACATGATACAAACTAAGCTACTGTTAAGTTGGTTTCCCAGAACCTGTTTTCTCATTTCCTGAAATCTTGAGGGAATTGAAAACCTGGGTTAAAGTTCGATTAATGTTATTATCCCCCCTTTGATCTCTTGGTTTGATGGAGTTCCTATCAACATTCGATATTCTTTGAAGTTGTTTGTTCTTACGATCTATGAAAAATGCCTCAGAGAATGCACAAGATGCACTCTCCCTGCATCCCCTCTACCAAGTAAATGTTAAGTAGATAGGAAAAATGAACTTATTTTTCTTATTCTCATTGATGATTTCTTAATAGGTTGCTATCATTCCCTTCCGAGGAGATGCCGCAGAAGTTCTCTTGCCTCCTTCCAGGTCAATTTCTATGGCAAGAAAACGTCTCGAGAGACTTCCATGTGGTGGCGGTTCTCCCCTTGCCCATGGTCTTACCACGGTATGCGTCAGTTTTGACTGTTACTGGCATCATAATTAGTATTTCGATTCTAAAATGTTCCCCCAAATTGTAGCCCACGACTTTCACTTATGTACTACTAATAGAACTGTTGTGTAACTTTTGCTTGGTTTCTTATTATAGCATAAATACCCTTTTCCTTTAGAGGGGGACATATTTCGCGCTTTCTCAAGTAAATTTCTTCCTTTATTTTGTTTTGTTAATAAAAATTTCATAAATGAAGATAAAGGGGAAATTTCCTCATATAAGACCAGAGGAATACAATTTTCATATTTAATTAAGATGAAGTATTGCTACTATTTTCCCTTCCAAAAGTCGTGAATTCATACTGCAAAATTTTTGGCTTCTCGTGATGAATATGGTCTTTTACTTAAGTTTTTATGTATTTCTTTCTTATGCACAACAAATAGAGCAACACAAAGCCAATTAGTCAACTTTTTTAGAATATATCGGGATTCCAGAAAAACAAATTTCTATTCTATTTGCTTACAATTCTAACATGAATTTGCTTAGGCTGTTAGAGTCGGAATGAATGCAGAGAAGAGCGGTGATGTTGGACGAATAATGATTGTTGCCATAACTGATGGCAGAGCAAACATATCACTGAAAAGATCCACTGATCCTGAGGCTGCTGCTTCGGATACACCTCGACCCTCTGTTCAAGAATTGAAGGTAAAACTCCTGGAACATGAAACCATTGTTAGTTCTTCATCTGATGTTTCGAGTGATCTGACTGAACGTTTCCGAAAAATTACTAGAATTAGAATGGTAACAAACCCCGATGATTCAACTTTCTACATGAACATTTTTAGTTGCTAAAATTGTACTGTCTTCATGTGTCAGTTTTGTCTCGATGCCTCTCAATTGAGAGTTTCTTCTCATTAAATAGGAATTGTTTTCCTAATTACAGCCTATACATCTTCTTCCAAATCTCCTAATTATAGCACTTTGCTTATTAAAGTCAAAACATCCTCTCCTAATTACAACCCATATTCTATATTTACAACGTAAAAAAAGGAATGTAATTATATACATGGTATGGTGATTAATTTGGGATACACTGACATCATGTACTCCTGTTACCTAAGAATGTTCCAATTAACTTTAGTTGGTTAAGCTTTAAAAAGTTTACTTATAAGTAAATTAAGTTGGTTTTTTCAAAAAATAACAATTTTTATGGATCAAATTGGAAGTAAGTAGCTCATTCTGACAGTAACGCTAGACTTTCTTTCAAAACAAGTGACCTTTGCTTTGACTTGAAAGTAAGAGAAAAACTTATCCAAATAGAACTTAAGGTTAGCCAAACATCCTGGGAGGAAAGTGATATATTGTAACATTTTTTTCTAATTAGTGTTCTCTTGTAGGATGAAATTCTCGAGGTGGCTGGTAAAATTTACAAGGCTGGGATGTCTCTCCTTGTCATCGATACAGAAAATAAGTTTGTTTCAACTGGTTTTGCCAAAGAGATTGCAAGAGTTGCTCAAGGTATGCAACTTGAAGCCTCCTAATTTTCAATTGCACATAATTATATTGTGTTTTAATTTTATTGTTTTGGTCTCCAGGAAAGTATTACTATTTGCCAAATGCTTCTGATTCTATTATTTCTGCAACAACCAAAGACGCATTATCAGCTTTAAAGAACTCATAATCCAAAAAAGTTTCGTTAAACTTGGTTCAAATATTTGAGAGCTTTCTTGTGCTGGTTTCATCCCTTTTTGTTCTGTTGTCTGAGTAAATGTAATTTTTGATGTTGGATCTTATAACTTACAGTTTGATAGAATCTTTTGCTAATTATCAGTGATTAGCCTCCATAAAATGCTATTTTGCTCATCTATTCGTTGCTTGCACAAGTATGCTTTCCTTGTTGCATCTCCATTCCAAATTCAAAGCCAGCCAGTCAGTGTGAAATCCTTATTTTAATGTTTACTATTGAGACGAGGTGGAATCATTGTTCAACAATGTACAATATTAATCAAAAAAAAAATAAAAAAAATACGATGATTGGAGTTAAAATCTTCTTCAATATTCCTAGGTACGTCTTGTTTGGCAAAGGTGGGCCATGCGACACTGAAACAAGATTTTAATTTATTCACTATTATCTAGCAATCTTTTGAAATTGATCTCGTGTCCCTAGTGGATAAAAACTTCTCTCTTGATGTTGTAAGAGAACTATACTTATGGCTTTCTCCATTTCAAAGAATCAAGAAGAACCACAAGGTTCTCTTACTATATCGGTTGTGTGAAGTTTTTGTCCAAACTTCAAGCCTGTCTAGTCTTTCACCTATATCTACCTAGTTTATATGTTAATAGTTGATATCAAGGTTCGTTTGACATAACATTTGAGAAATTAAAAGAGCATATGGGATCAGTTTGATTAATTTTATAAAATATTTTTTTTAATTAAAATAATTTTTAGAGGATATGTGGATTCTTCTAAAAGCACTTCCGAAATTTGAAGTATTTTTAGAAATTAGTTTTCAAAATGTTAATTTAGGTAGTTTCATCATGAATTTTTTGTACAATAAATAAAAACAAAAGTAGAAGTCGACTCGTTTGGAATATGTCATTAATTTATAATGAATGTCTATTATAAATTTGCTCGATGTTCGTCATGTTTACAAGTAGTTTTAAATCAACCAGATTTTTGAAAAAAAAAATAAATAAATAAATAAACGTGATGAATCAAGATTCAGTTAAATCTAAATTTTATTTAATTTCAAATTGTGTTTGATTTACTAACAATTCTAATTAATACTTTTTATAAACAATAAAAGATTATAAATTTAAACTTGATAGTGTTGGATTTCTATTTTTGGTTTTGAAAATTAAAAATGTAAAACCTACTAAACTAGCCGTTAGAAGAAAACACCACCATTTGCGCCGCCCATATAACGTTCGAAAATCTTGAAGCGACGACGTTTAGTCCATCATTTTCCCTTACATAAACACCCTCACCTCTCTCCATCACTCTCTCTCTCTCTCTCTCTCTCTCTGCAGGAAGAATAAGAGATTTTCCCTTTCTCTCTTCTTCTTCTTTCCAATAATTGCAATTTGAAACCTGCATTTTCATTTTCTTGGAAATCACTGGTCTTGATACAGAAAGACGATGGCTACAACTAACAACAGCCACCATCAAGATAACAGCACAAACACCCGAGCCGGCGGCGGACCGGTGGTGGCACCGTCCAAGAAGACTTTTCTAACTTCAAAAACCGTTGATACACAGTCTGTTCTGAAAAGGTACATATATATTTTGGCTATAATGATGTGATCTGCTTGTTCAATTTTGAACTGGGATTTTCTATTAAGTATCTTTATTATAAATTAAAATCTAGGGTTTGAAGTAATTTTCTTCACTTGTGTTTTTCGCTGATTTAAGAAATCCTTTATTTTCTGATTAGTTAGAGATTATGTCCTCTGCAATTTTTCTTTCCTTGTTAATTAATCATCTTGGTTGATTTTATAAGCTTAAATCATTTCTGATCCTCACTTTTATCTTTTCTTTTATTCAATAAACAGGTTGCAATCCGAACTGATGGCCCTAATGGTAAGAACCATTTTAAAGAGGTTTTGGAAAAAATGTATTTTGAAATAGTATTTATTTGTAGAACGTCTGGTTAAAATTTGGGTTTATGTGTATAGTATTTTGTTGAAAACGAGTTTTAAAAAAAATAATTTTTGATTTAATGGAGCACAAACAAGGGTTTAGTATCCTCGACTAAACTGATTCGCCCCAAGCGCCTTTTTCTGTGATAACTGATTCTGATTTTTTTGTGCTGAATTCTTGAATCTTAGATGAGCGGAGATTCTGGAATATCAGCTTTCCCTGAGGAAGACAACATATTCCATTGGAAAGGAACAATTACTGGCAGCAAAGATACAGTATTTGAAGGAACAGAATACAAGTTGTCGCTATCCTTCCCTTCCGACTACCCTTTCAAGCCTCCAAAGGTCAAATTTGAGACGAGCTGCTTTCATCCCAACTTCGATATGCACGGGAATATATGCTTGGACATATTACAGGTTATTGTTGAATAATAATCCTGCATTGCTCGCTTTACCTTATATCAATGTGTCAAAAAAGGCTCTTATCTTGTTAGAAAAGTTGTAGAGAGGGACGCAATTGCACAGGGACGGATTTGTAGCCCGGCCCAGCCCCCAGCCCTTTTTTTTTTTAGTAGAAAAACTTTTTTTTGTAATTTAATTTTGTTTTCTCGTGTAATTTAAATTTTTTTTACGTATTAGCCCGGTCTGGAATCCGATCTTGGATCCGCCCCTGCAATTGCATGTTTAGTTTGCAATATTAGACCGTTTTGTACACTAGACCAAACAGCACTAGAGCGCAAGCTAGTGCAATTGCCAACTCTTTTTGCTAAGTTCAGAAAGTGCTTTTTTAAGCTTTACTTTACGTGGTAACTTCTTTATTCTCTACAAATAGTAGAGCCACAGTTCAGTCGAGCTTCTCTTTGACAGTTATTTTTCATTTTTCACAGGATAAATGGTCGTCTGCCTATGATGTGAGGACAATACTGCTATCCATTCAGAGCTTGCTTGGAGGTAAATTTTGCATGTGGTTTTTTTGCGCTTGATCATACTGCTGCTGTGACTATTATGTGAAAGTTTTTGTGTGCTTGCTATCGTGTAGAGCCAAACACGAGTTCACCTCTCAACACTCAAGCAGCATCACTATGGGGAAATCAAGAAGGTATATTTTTTAATCAATGGTTTAGCTCTTTTTTCCCCTAGAAATTTGCTGATCTAAATATTTCGTAATTTTTTTTTATTTGGCAGAGTACAGGAAAATGGTGGAGAAATTATACAAGCCCAGTG
>CAIGRP010108265.1:0-12845 GCA_903798385.1 Fraxinus cuspidata | reverse complement strand
GTAGAAAAATTGGTGGTGGTGGTGGAGGAGGTTGAGGGAGAGAGGGGGGAGGAGAAGAATGGGAGAGAGAAAGAGTTTTTATTTTTGGTTATTTTTAATATTTTAATAATTTATTTGCACTTATTTTCACTTTTTAAAAAGTTTTGGAGTAAGATTGCAATTTGTTCTTTATTTTTCTTCTCTTTTTTTGTTTTATTTAAATAGAATGGTATATTGGTCATTTTACATCAAAAAAATGTGAAAATGATGTTTTGTGCAACGAAACGTGAAATAAGGGCGAAAATGCAAAAAAATGAAACGTAGGAACGTTTTCCGCAATAAGTGTCAAACGTAGGGACGTTTTGTGCTATTAACCCTAATTACGAGTAATGTGTTAATAAATATAAAGCCCTTTTTTTTACTCACATTTTTTAAAATTACATTCTTTTAAATATTTTTCATCATATCAATAATTTTTCTTACCTTTTAATCACATATTTCTCATCATATCTTTATTTAAAATACATTCTTCTCTCAATAATATTTATCAAACACACCATAAGCTTCCGCTTTACCTTCATTATTTGAAATTTTAATTATTGAAATAGTATTTTTTTTAAATATGCGCCTCAGAAAAATAAAATTGAGATGATGCATAATATTATTTTATTAAAAAAAGTGTGATTGATGAAAATAGAGAAAAATAATTTTAATTTTTATGGACGAGACTAAATAATAAGTTCAATTAAACGGGTCATTTAATTTCTCGTAAATAACATTACTCAATAAATCTCTCTCTCTCTCTCTAACCTTTATTTGTACTAAAAAATAAATTTGTTACATTTTCACATTAAAAAAATTGTGATTCAATAGTTTGAAAGAGAGAGTAAGATAAAAAAAAAAAAAAAAAGAGTTAAAAAAATCAATTAAATTTTAATATAATGACACGTCATCAGTCTAGATGTAAATAATTATTATATGTAGCATTACTCTAATTGGAAATATAATATTTTTTTTACATTTTTTAATACACCCCTACATTAGATAATTATTTAAAAAATTAATTCATATTTATTGATAACAAGACACAATAAATAGGGTTTATTAGAAAACTAAAAAATCAACAATACTTTCAATAAGAAAAATGGACTATAATTTGGAAAGAAAAATGAAAACAGGTCTATTTCATGAGACGGATGAAGTTTTTTTTTTTTTTTTTTTGGACAACATTGAAATTAAGCATATGTTTCAGTCATGTTTATAAATATCAGTCGGAGTTGAACGTGCATTATACATTATTTTGAAATACTTTATAAGTATTGTGAAAATAATATTTGACTCTCCATTTAACTTTTTGAACAAAATATGAGAGAAATGCAAGTTTTTGAAAATAAATGTTAATTATTATACATGCACGAAAATAGTAAAATGCATACTTAAATGTGAATATCAGAATTACAACTAAATGTATAAATGGAGATAAATGACAAATACGATACATGAATGTTAATTAATTTAAAATTAATACCAAAAAAATTATATAAGTGTCAATGAATGTTAAATTATTTATATTAAATAAATATAAATTAATTTTCAATTAAGTGAAATCAGATACTAATTAACATACATAAACGTGAATAATGAACTGCATTATTGAATGTGAATATTAATTAATTTAAAATTAATAATAGGGACATGAACATGGACAAGAATGTGAATGAGAAATTTTAATTAATATTAATTAAATGAATGTGAATGTTAATTAATTGAGAATTAATTATAGTATTTATTATAGTTTATAAATTAAATACATATTGAAAAACGAAAAAGTAAAATATTATTAAAATAATTATATTGTTGTAGAGCTATAATTATCCAAAAAATGACTCTTACATAATGCGATATTTAATATATTATAGATTCACGTCACTTTTTATTTAAATATTTTTAAGAATTTACAAATACTATCTACTTATACCTTATTCATATTTTGTACATTTATAATTTAAATGGTTAATATACTTTCCAAACAAGTATGTAATATATTTTTAAAAGTTTAATAGCATAAAACTTCCCTACGTTTGGCATGTAGCGTGCAAAATGTTCATACTTTTCAATTTTTTACATTTTCACCCATATTTCAACATTTTATTGTGGAAAACGTCATTTTCACCTATTTTTAACGTAAAATGACCAATATGCCCTCCTTTATAAATAAAAAAAAAAAGAAAAGAAAAGAAAAATAAAGAATAAATTGTAATCTTACTCCTAAACTTTTTAAAAAATGCAAATGAGTCCAAGATTTATGAAAATATTAAAAATAACAAAAAACTCTTTCCCTCTTCTCCTTCGCCCCCAATGAAAGGAAAATTAGAGATCATTTGGCCTTCAATTCCTTCAATTGAATCATTACCCATTGTTGTAATAACATCTACATCATGCACGTTGGTCGAATTGTGAGCATTAACTCCAATACCATCATCAATTGAAGCCTGAACATTCATCTTGCTCATCTTGGTCAATTTCGATTTCAATCCATCAATTGGATTGTTAATTGGATCAATTGGTGTTTGACCCATTAAATTACCATCATGAACTGATGTCGTGAATGCAGAATTGAGTGTTTGCAACAAAAAAACTTCATCAATTTTGTCAAAGCCGAACTTAACTCATAACTCGTGGATGGCTCCCATAAATTTAGTCGTTATTGAGTAATATTGACGATGACCAAAGGTATGGCTAGATGCGCCAAGTTGAGGAGAGTGCTGTGGTGGTAGTCCACGATCGGGAAAGTGGCCGGAGGTGGAGTTATTTGGACAAAAATCGTGACTGCATCGCGATATTGGGTGGAGATGGAGTCATTTTCCGGCAGATTTACGGGCAGTTGGTGGGCGAAGGTTGTAGATGGAGATGAGGTAATTCCAATGTTAGTGATGTCCGGCAGCTTGGTGGCGGTTGGTAATCGTTTTTAGAGGAGGAAGGTGGCGGCTCGGGAAAATTTTCGCCCATATCAGCTACAGTCACTCATTTGCATTTTTTAAAAAATTTAGGAGTAAGATTGCAATTTTATATATGAGGGTATATTGGTCATTTTACGTTAAAAATAGGTGAAAATGACGTTGTCCGCAATGAAACGTTGAAATAGGGGTGAAAATGCAAAAAATTGAAACGTATGGACGTTTTGTGCGATTAAGCCATTTTTAAACTACAATTGAGTACTACTTGTTTCTTATCTTACTAAATATAAAAGAGTGGGTTTTTGTTACTATTCATAAACCATTGGCCATCTAAGCCGAGTCGTGTTGGAGTGAGTCATGGTAGCCGAGCCGTTTGGAAGTGTGTTGGGTAAGTTTTCCTTTTGTTCATTAGCCTCCTTTTGGTCCTCATTATTCATCATTAAATTATAATTCATTTTTCTTTCTGTTATTATCAACAACACATTATTTAATAAAATAATATTATACATAAATTTAAGAATTTTTTCATCTTTTTTAATCACACATTTTTCAAAAAAATTGTTATTCATTTCATTGTAACGTGGAATAATGGGATCAAATTAGCCATATCAACGAGCCGAGTTGAGCCGAAACTCGAAGTTCGAGCTAAAAAGATTTGAGCTTTTTTTGGGGCGAATCGAGCCGAGCCGAGCAAAAACTCGACCAAAAAATTCCGGCTCGAGCCTAAGCTGACCGAGCCAGCTTGATTTTTTTTTTTAAGTTGCCTGCAACAGGCAGCTAAAATAAATTTTTAAAATTAATTATTATTTTGTACGATTTTTTTTATTAACGGGCTCGGCCCAAGACTCGACTCGGTAACCAAGCTACGAGTTGGCCCGACTTGAGCTTTTTCCGGGCAGAGCCAGAGCTACCCGAGTCTGCGAACTTTTTTCCATCCCTAGGTCAAATAGGTGTTTAATTTCAATAAGGCTGGTTTTTGCATTGATTGTCAATCGGACGTTTCCAACTTGAGCTCTATAATTTTTATCATTTCTTTAACTTGTGCATTTAAAAGTAGGTATGCTTTCTGTGGTAGTAAGGTATCTCGAGAAGTTATGAGATGTTCTCAAACAATGTAGCTTGAATTGAATTCTCCGGCAAAAAAAAGAAAAAAAAAAGGGTTAAAGATGGTATGATGGGATTTAATAAAAAATGACAGAAAAAAATTGTAATGTGAGAAATAATTTTTTTTTAGCATTTGAAAAAAGGTATTTAAGTGGATTGTTAATCTTAAATTAAATAATTAAGCTGTGTGATTTGTGTTAAATGTAGAAATATGATGAGATACGATGTATTTGATATTAAATTATTTGGCAATCAACTAGAGATTTCAAAAAGGCTTGTCGGCTCGGACAACCCGTGGCTCGGTTCGAGAAAAGCCTGAGTCTAGCCTGCTCGTGCTCGAGACCACCTAGCTAGCCCGTAGGCCCGCCAAATAGAGCTTTATTAAAAAAAAATTAAAACAAAAATTTAAATCCACGTGCTATATAAATTGCACAAATTTTAAATTCTTTTAAAAAAATTAGATTTACCACGAAAAAAAACAAGCCAGCTCAGTTCAAGCCCAGCTCGGGTCCAGCTTTCGTTTTTTGGTCAAGCAAGGCTTGAGCCAAAAAAAGTTCGAATAATTTTTAGTTTCGACTCGGCTTATGACACCCCTACAATCAACCATGGATGAATGAAGAGTATAAATAATTGTTGAAATGCACAAAAATTTTGAACATTAAAGGAAGTGAAATGAAAAGAGTTATAATGTAAGAAACTTTTTTTTTTTAACTAAGATAAGCATGATAAAACTCATGTATCCACGTAAAGCATGAAACAATTCTGTCTTTGACTTAGTATTACCATCGAGAATGAAAATATCCTTGGACACAATTTATATAATCCAATGTAATTTTCATTCAAAGTAGGTTTTATTATCCACTAAAATTCCGCAAGACCAAAATTCAATATTATTACTTACACTATATCACTCACTGCACGTGCATTCACTAGTGTTAAAAAAAATTGGATACTCAACTTTGTGGTATTGGGTAGTCTTGATTAATTAACCTTCAATATTGATGTTCTCGATCTATAATTTATTTAAATTTATGAATTTGAATATTTTATATGATGAAAATCATTAAATTCTCATGACTTTCGGTGACATAATTTGACGCGAAATTATTTTGCAAGTTTAACATCCAAATTCATGATTTTTGTTACATGAAGACCTTTATATATTCAAATATATTGGACACTCAAAATCTCAATTTTAAAAATAATAGACCCACAAATATTTATGTGGGTTGGTTGACCCAAATCTATGTGAACAGAACTAATCCATGTGAAAAATGGATCAGATCGTGATCCAAACCTTCTTTCAAGTCGATTAGACCGACTTGCAAATAGACTAAGCCCTCGTTTGACAATCACTATTTGAGAAAAATAATGTTTTGAATAGTAATTTTTAGGAGAATATGTGGTTGAAAGATAGAGAAAAATTTTGAATTTACGTGTAGAATATTTTATTGTGTGAATGTATTGTTAAAAATAAATATGTAGAAAATATGTATAAATGTGTGGTTAAAAATGAATATATTAAAAAAAACAAATCAAATAATCACTATTAAACATGGGCTAACTACTAATATTACTCAAGCCAGGCCAATCGGTCTTTTGTATCTTTTTAATTTTCTTGGAAGCTTCGTACAATTATAATTAAAATCAAGTAAACGACGTTGCACGTTTAATAGTTAAAAATGTTTGTGAAAAAAAAAAAGAAAAAAAAAAGACACTTAGAATTTGCTAATTAATATTGTAATTTTTAATAAAAAAATTCAGCCAGACACAATCCACTATAGTTGACGAACCAATTGATGTTAACTTTTGTTATTCCTCTCCAAACGCTACTTTTCTCCAAACTTGAAATTTAACGCGCCAAAGTCGTTTCCGATGGCGAATTCCCCTTTCACAATGGAATTTGAAGTCTTCCATAAGGTTCGCCAACAACCCTCAACGCTATTATACTAATTGTTTCTTTGTCTAAATTGACGACCCAATTATGAATTGTCAGATAGGACTTGGAAATTTCTGCGTTTAATTTGTCACCTAAATTGGGTTTTTTTTTTGGTTTGGTCTGAATTACGATATGTAAATTGAATATGTTATCAAAATTAGGAAATAATTAGTATATTTGACTTTTAATTTAGGAAATGATGATGTTCATTTAGGAATTCAGATCTTCAAATAGTTTAACATTCATCTATGTCATTTTTCTCTCTCTCCTACAATCATTACCCATGAAATAGAGTGTAATTCATTTTGCATTTCTTGTTACCTTTTTGGGTTGTTGCACTGAAGCTGAGGGGAATAAGTTTTAGTTCACTTAAATTTGAATATCTGGTGGGCTACATGACATTTCTGCAAGAGTATTTAGGCTCTGGATGAAGTGCTAAAGAAGTAATGACTATTTCCTAATAATCCGTTTCTCAGGAGAGTTGTTAAATTTTTGATGGAACTATGCACAGTAATAGCCGATAGTGTCTTCTGCTCGAATTATCAAACCCTGTCATTTTTAACCTGCATTATGATAAATATAATCAATCAATGAGTTTATGTAGTGCAGTTACATGTTCAAATATATGACAGTTGAAATTACATCCAATCATATCTTTCAAGATCCAATTTCAAAAATCATGTCTCTAGTTTATTTATACAAAAATCAGATATTAATTAACCACGATATCACCATGTTCTCCGATCTCCATGTTTGAGAAGTGGGTCTTCCTTCTCAGGAGGTTTGGCAGCGCTGTTGAGGTAGTCATCTTTTCCTTTTTAATCTGATACGAACATCATCATCTATTGAGATTGAGCCTATTGAAGGTAATTGTGTCCATTTAGTTTATGCCCAGTTATTGGGAGTGCAAGATTTCCAGATCCGCCATGGCTGTCGTGAGAGGCTTGAGTTTGGCCGGAAGAGGCGTCTGAAGTGCTGCTTTTGTTTGTGGCCATTGCGTACTTGACCATCATCAGAACTGGAATTTTTTAAAGCTCGGAGAATGCTCTGATACCACAAAGAATAATATGAGAGAAAATTCTTCTCATTTGATTAATTAGAATAGGTCGATATTACAATCATAAATAGGAGAGGAAACTATCAACTGGGTTAATCAAACTCCTTAAATCAAGGAAGACTAAAACAGAAAAACTAACTGATAAGGAACACAGAAAAATCTTGGAGATTGAGATCTCTTTATTTGGTAACTAACTAACTAAAATCATAATCTATACCAGATTATTCTCAGTTTATACAACCAGAATTCCACATGAATAGAAATGTCTTCTTTTTTTCCTAGCATAACTTGTTTTGGATTTTGAGCTTTTGTTCCTTAGATTTGCAGCACCCTTATATAAGCTGCATGTTTCTGTCCCCTCACAAACAAAAAGAAAGATAAATGATTACTATTTACATTTTTTTCCCCTTCAAATGCTTCTTCAACTACATTTCTTTCTACATACAGAGGTTACTAGGTAATGATTTTTCTTGTTTTCTACTTGACCAACAAGAAAGTTGGCAGGAAAACTTCATTCTCTGTCAAGATAGAATGTATAAAGGAAGTCCAAGCCAATTACTCAGAAAATATTATGCAATGCTGATTATCCTAAAACAGCACGACAATCTAAAGTGTAAATTTACTCATTTGCATATTTAAATATAAGCTGGTGGTTCCTAGTGGACAGAGGTAATAGTTAGCGTAATGGAACAATAAAATTTTCTTTTACGGTTAATGCTAAAGATCATGTATGTTTGCCCCTTTGCACATGAGGTCGCTGTAGATATCTCGTTTAGAAGTTTAATATTATGATCTCTGTACATAAGTCAATATCATAAGCTTCATCATAGTTATTATAAAAGTTAGTTATGATACAAGAGTTTTAGTAATAGTACAAGTGGAATTGAAGGCAAAACATGAGTTATTATAAGTTCTTTAGAATTTGAATTTGTTTGGCCTCATTGTGAAGAATTATTAGATACAGGTGCGAGTAATTTTTATTAAGAATGTTTTGGGTCTGACCGGCACCAGAGAGCAATGAAATTAGTCAGTTACCTATCTTAGAGCATGTTTGGAAAGTATTTATAAACGGTTTAAATTATAAATGGATAGCAATGAGTAATGGATAAGTGGGTAATATTTATGGATCCTTTGAAATGAGTGGATAAAAAGTGTCTTGAGTGTTTATAAACAATTTATCCACACGAGCCAAACATTGGCTTAACTTTCCCTTCCTCCCCTATCTCCCTTCTTTGTATATATGTGCTCACGAGCACGTGCAAGTGAGTCCAAATCCTGTATTTTTAATTTTTTGGGATAAATTACACACAAGCTATCCATTTATTTTTTCCCACTGCATTTCTTTACTAGTCAATGTTAATTTTTCGTCTCTTTATAATATCTGCCAGAATCAATCCATTTGAACAGTACTAATGTGCTTGTGATATAAGAAATGTTATTGCTTTAGTTTTGTAGCAAGGAATTGAACTTTTGTGATCGTTACAGACAAGAACAGACAACGGGGAGGTTTGAATTTAAGACATGGAGGGGGTGAAGGTAGTTGCTTAAAACTACCCACAGTGAGAATAAAAAGTGAATGAGGAATGTATGTCTCAGATGGTAACAGAATTGAAGTAGTCAGAAGATTTAATTAAATACGATTCACAAAACAACTCAGAACAAAATCTCTAGCTACTCATAACAACTCCCCTCCCACTCATATGGTCTTCAAGCTCATCTCTGTCACCACTCTTTCCTCTGTTGTTGATTTGTCCATAGTAACTGCAGACTGTGTCTCTGGCAAAGGTGACTTTGGTCGTCCCTTGTTGGATTTTCTTTGCTAAATTTGTGTTCATGCCCAGTTGGTTGTGTTTTTCTTTGTTTAAGAATTTCTTTCCTTAGATGATGATATTATACTAATATTTTAACACAATGATTGGCTGTACTAGTTTTGCTACTACATTTACCAGTAGCCAATTGCAAAATCCTATCAGGTTAAAGAACAATTCTGAGTAGATCCTGTATAACACAATGGCAATGCAGTGTTTTTCTTTTCCCATGTGAGGTTTCTAGCTTAAGAGAAACCATGAACCTGACTATTGATGCTTATTATGATATGTACTTCTAATTCTTAGCTATGGTCCTCACTGCCCTTTTAAGGGTTGTCTTTTGTACAATTCGATTGTTTTGACGTGTCCTTAGAGGATAATTGTATTTACCATTATTTCTATTCGGGTTTTGTAAGTTCCATATCCGTTTTTTATACTCCTATTAAGTAGACGAGTATGTTTGGCTAAATTTAAAAACAAGTAAATTTACTATTAAGTAACTTTTTGTCTCCAATCATGTTTAGATAATTGAAACTTTGAAGAAGAAAAAGTTATTATTATTTTTTTTTTTTGGAAAGTAAATCTTACCTACTTTCAAAAAAACTAACCGACGTATTTCAAAATATGCCTGATAAAAAAGATTATTTATTTCAATACAGATTACTTGTAAGTAAACTTTTTAAGCTTAGCCAAACATGCTCTACGTATGTTATACTGAGATTTAGCCTTCCCATGTGGGGATTCGTTAATCTTCTCTTTGGAAAATAAAAATATTGGCTGTACATGACTATTGTGATAAGATTACTACTAAGAGTCGTTAATGAAAATGTTACAATAAAGTTCATAGAAGTTGTTTGTGGTTTTGTGCTAACATGGCATTGATTATTTTCATAGACAAAAATAAAATAAAAAATGGAATGAAGGGAGAAAAAGTCTACTTGAAGGGTTTGGATGGAGCGACTCTAACAACATTATCACTGTTGATGGGCTGGCAACTGGAGGCATTTTTGAAGGTGATGCATTCTGAGTACTTGTATTAGTTTGATAATTGTTCTGTGATGTACAATTTTTATGTAACTAATAAGAATTCTACTTTTAGAAAGGACCGTTTGCAACTAAAGACAGGGATTACAAGTTCCGTATCACTTGAAGCACTAGGAGATTATCTTTGGCAAGGATAGAACATGCTGACTAACCTGAAGATGCTTTTTGAGGCCATTGAGAAGGAAGACGTTGGCAATCAAGATGGGTTGGTGTTTGTTTCAGTGACATAAGGTCAGGATGCAACTGCAGCTAATGCTACAGGCAATAAAGGGCAGCCCTGCCCAATGGTTCTAACAAGAGAGTTAGCAAAAGATCAAAGATGGGATAGCATCTGTTGCAGCTGTTTGGCCGACTAGATTGGGAAATTGGCTGCTAGACTAAGTGGACAGGAATCTTTTAGGAAGTAGTCTTTGGCTCTTTGACTTCTCCAACAAAATGGAGCACCTTTCAATTCAATCAGAGATTGACAATTATGGCATTCAAAAACAATGTATATACGAGCACCAGGTGCTTGTGTTGCCTGTTCTCTATTAGCTCACCAACTTCATTTACCTTGAGAATAAGTCCCCATTACATTGTCTTCTTATGACTTTGCAGAGCATGCTTGCTTGATTCTTCACCAGCAGATTTTAGAGGTTGATTTTTGGTTTCTTATTTAAAGGATGTATATTGGCTAACACTTTTCCTGGAGTGTGATTTATATTTTGTTGAAAGAAAGGGTTGTATCAAGAAAACTTTTTGCTGGTTTATGCAATTTGTTGAAAGGTTGCCTCTCTCGTATTATATTTATTCAAGCGTAACTCTAATTTCTGACGTCTAAATGTTTAGTATACAGTATTAAGTACGATTTAATATTATATACTAAACAAAATCTGACTTTCTTTACTACAGTTTTCCAAGTCGCGTCTCTTGTTCTTTTATCTTTTACAATCATGAGATACTAGCTTTCATTTTGAAATAAATCCAACATATTATTATTACCCCTTTCCACCACACCATCCAACTTTCTTCCGCCACCATCAACGCCGCTCTCTCTCTCTCTGCATCACCGCCACAGTTGATTTCTTCCTATTTTCATTCTCCAGTGCTATTGAATCATTGTCATTGAAATATTTGACTTGATTTCTCTATTTTAATCTCTGAAACCCAAAATTTCAGTTACACTTTTGAGAATCAACTGGTGAGCCCCCGAATGGATTCGTGGGCTTCCAAAAATTGACGGGCAAGTCCACCGAAAGTAGGGCAGACTCACTCGCCTTAAAAAGGTGTGTTCATTAAGTGGGCGTCGGCACGACACGTCATCTCTATACGATCATTAACGAGTCGCCTAATCACCCCCAACAGGACGGGTTATCTAATTACTGGTGAAGCAGAATAATTATATAGAGCCGCCTTTGCTATCCCAAACTCATTATTTTCCGATGTGGGATTAGATTTTGAACTCTATAGTGATATTTTATTCCTCGGTGCTCTTACTTTGGCCTTTTCGATGTGGGAATAAAGGCTCTCCTCCTCTCACTCTAGGGGACTCGTAAACAAATTATTTTAGTCAAGTAGGCCAATTTCTATAATACAATTTTCATTTCAAATTCAATACATAAATGAAATATAAATACAATAATTAACAGGATCGAATTCTTTGAAATTGAATTGGGTTTAAACATTTTTTCTCCTATTTTAAAAAATAAAATAAAATAAACTTCTAGAACCTTTGAACTCGACTTGTACAATTAAAATTAATTTTAGATAAGATTGTTTGAAGAGATACACGTGCACAACTTTTTTTGGTTACATATTGATCATGCTCCTCTAACATTTATTACTTCCAAAGTTATTCCAACCTTTTGAAATATTAAAAAAACACTCGTAAGTTATCATCAGTGCCAATATTGAAGTCGATAAAATTCATTGTTTATCGTTTTAAGCCATTATGTTTTGTCGATGAACAATCGTCTTCAAAATTAAAGTTGCTTTGGACTGCAGATAGGCCAATATGAAATTAAGCCTTCAACTCTTGTTATAACTGAAAATTTTGTTTAAAAAACATATACATGAATCAAATGGGAAGATATTTTGGGGGTAAATTTCATTTGCGGCCACTTAACTTTTGACAAAAATTCAATTAAGTTACTAAATTGTAATTTGTCTCAACTGAGTTACTAGACAATTTTGATTCCATTTGGTTGATGAAAATTTTAGTTCGAATATTTTCTTAGGTCACATATCGTCTCCAAATTGATAAAAATTACTTATTAGTAGTCATACAACATTTGATCTACATGGCACTCCAACTTATTAATGGATCATTTCATAAAAGTGCTAATTTTTTTTTTTTAAAACATAATTTAACATTTTAATATAAAGTTATTACCATAACTTTCCTTATACCATTTTAAAGTATATGATGTCAACAATTTTGTGAGCATCGATTTCGAGATTTCTTTTTTGTTGTAATGGCATAATAGAAAAAGAATTATAAAAAAACTGTACAAGTCAAACGGGCAACAGTGGTCGAGAACGTGATTGTCTTATTCATAGAATGTAAATCATCGTAAGCATGTCCTTATAAATTTTAAAAATTTTTTATAGATAAAACAGCAATATTCAATTATCAATTTTGTAAATCGTCATATGACAATAAAGGTGATAGTAGTTGAACAACATTTTTTTATGAGCCTACCCAACTTGACGAAAGAATAAATTCAATATATAATGAGTTACAAGAAGTGTTGTACCTAAAATTTTGGGACCTGGGATGAACTTGGACCCCCAAATCGTAGTAAGCATTAAAAAAAATTATACATAATAATTTTATAGAACTAAGTGTGTGAACCTAAAACACAACAATAAAACATAAATAAAATATAATATTCAAAATATTTATATTATAATCAAATACCAATTCAAAAATGTTCTAAACGAACAGTTAAATACACGAACTGAAGTCACTCAAATCA
>CAIGRP010108253.1:0-10872 GCA_903798385.1 Fraxinus cuspidata | reverse complement strand
AATTGAATGGGCCAACTTAATAACAAGGCAAATGGGCTAAGTTAATGGATAATAATAATCCAAAAACCACACACTAATCAAACCACCAATCCATCTCCAACTCGGGCCTTCCAAAAGTGTCAAGAGTCAAGCCAAGTTTATGGTGTCGATAAATTTTCGTCAACTGTTTTAAAATCATCACTCGGATTTATTGGGTATCAAAAAACCCAACAAGTCTCTGTACGAACTTTTCACTAAGACACATTCAGAACTCATGGCATGATCTTAAAGATGTTTAAATACATTAGTTATTGCAGGCGAGAACTCTTGGACAGGAGGGAGAAATACAAAAGATGCATTAAATAGACAAGTACTTGCAGTAATGAATGTATGTCTGACAATAGAATTATGGTTGATTGTAAAATATGGTATTTAAAGTCATTTAAGACTGTGGATTAACAATCTTAGACCAGAAGTGTCTGATTTCTTTAGGATGGCCTTTTACTTGATCTTGTTTTAGGAGTATATTAGGTCTAAAAGTTTAAATTAACAATCTTATTTAAGACTGTGGATTAACAATCTTAGACCAGAAGTGTCTGATTTCTTTAGGATGGCCTTTTACTTGATCTTGTTTTAGGACTATATTAGGTCTAAAAGTTTAAATTAGGTTGACTTTAATGGATGGAAGTAATCTTATCTATGAACTTGGAAGATAGAATTTTAATCTCTCTGTTCAGAATAATGCACAAAGAAGACAATGTGTTAAAGCATAAAGCAGCACATCTTCAACATAAAAGGTTATACCTTGTGCACATAAAATTTGACACTCCCAACATTGACGATTATATCAGTTGAAAACTCGGTTGCCACATACCTGAGCAAATAGATTGACAATCGATAAGGTTCCGATCGAACTTTAGATTAATGTTGACATATTTATCACAAATGAAATTCATTTGTAATTCTAATCACAAAGGTATGGTGTGACATGCTGTTTTTTTAGAAACAAACATGGTGCAAATCAGTATGTCTCTCACAACAGGTTCAAAAATATAAATGACTGAATTGGAAATTATTATGAGGTTCTTTATCGTTTTCATCACATCATTGTATGTTCAATTAACTTTAGTTTGAGGAAAAACGGCTTACTTGAAGAAATTCATAATTTCTACAAATTGAAAGGATAACCTAATTAGCAGCAGTTGTAGATGGAAAAGAATCAGTCTGGACCATGCCTGCCCATTAGATAGTAAAATTTAGATTTGGACTAAAAATTAGTCTGGTTATATAGAGGGAAAAATACATAACTACCAACATTTAGAGATACACTTAAAAACTTAACAAAGTTGTAGAATTCTCGAAATTTGTACGTTTAACATAGCCAACAGATCCGCCAACCGATCCTAAGGCCCCTCGTATTCACGTAAGCCTATTTCTACACACTAATACAATCCATTAGCCACACGCGACCTACTCCAGTGGTGGTGGAGGCTGTCATACAGACTCCGACAATCAACTCAAATGACAATATAAGTGATTGAGTATGTGAGGTCTTTAGACACGAACTTTTTACGTAAAAAGGGGTTCGAATTTAAGAGAGTATATGCATGATATAAAGAGAGAGCAAAGTTATAACTTAAGAGCCTAAACTTGTATTACCTTAGAATGGCACCAAGTGTGATCTTTTATAGTAGAAGATGATGAACAAAAATCATTAGATGAAGGGACATGTGGCCTTATCCGAACGGCTGAGGCCTCTTGTCATATGCATCAATCAATTAAATACATTTAATGTTAATACCCATTTGTCACCCTAAAACCTGATACATGGGGCTTAGACTTGACATGTTGACTTACTGAAGTGGCGGTTACAATGAATTGTCACATCAATCACTCGTTGAAGATTATTTGAAAGATCTCTTACCGAAATTAGCAGTCGACTCTAGCAAATAAGTTTGACCTCTCTATAGGGGTTCGACTTCCGAATGGGGGTCGACCAAAAATTGCCACTTGGACAGGGTGACATGGAGTGTGGATCTAAATTCGGTTGTTGCATAGCTACCACGTGTTTGTATTAGGGGCCTTGCTAGAAGGAGAGTAACAATAGTCCTCGAAATCCATGTATGGATATTCATAGAATGCATGGACTTTTGAGTTGATATGTACTATTTCTACATGTTTCATGTCACATCATTTGAAATTGTGCTCTTATGGCGCCTCCCAATTGTGAAGAATAATAACATAGCACAATATTCTCTCAAGACAAAGTACGGTTATTTATATAATGTGTGGACTTATAATGTTTGGTAAGAGTAGGATTTCATTGCCAGATGTGAACCTGATTATGGGTGATGCCTTTTATATGAGTGCGAGCCAGTTGATAAAATTGAAGCCTTTGATAAGGCTAAAATTTACTAAGATAAGGCCCTTACATTAAGGGCAAGCTTGTTGATGAAGTTGAAGGCTGTGATAAGGCTCAAATTTACTAAGGCGAGACCCTTACATTGAGGACGAGCATGTTGAAATGATTAAAGTCTGTAATAAGGTTGAATTTTATGAAGGCGATGCCCCTATGTTGAGGGCAAGCCTGTTGAAGAAGTTAAAGCATGTGATAATTAAGGTAGAATTTACAAAGGCAAGGCCCTTACGTTGAGGACGAGCATGTTGATGAAGTTGAACTCATTCATGCAGAGCCTTTAACCCTTCCCAAGATACGGTAGTGCCCACAATACACGCACACATATAGAGAGCTTGTAAGAGCCCCATTTAAAAAAAAAAAAATCATTATTTTTCATAACTCATTTTCAATCAAGCATTTTTCAATAAAATAATTTTACGCCTAAATCAAAAAAAGTTCCTTCTTTTTTAACTATACATTCTCCCAAAATTATTATTTTAAAATACATTTTTCCCCAATTGGGGTTCAAATAAGGGCATATTTTGAAATGTGACCAAATAGTCACATTTTTACCGTTTGATCACATTGTTTTGACAAACCCACGAGTGGAGCTAATGATTAGTGGCTTGTAGGATCGGTCCACAAGCCGCTCATTCGATTCGGCTCGGCCAAATTTTTTTGGGCTTAGCTTGCACTCGGGGCCAATGGGCCAAGCCTAAATTATCCGAGTGGGAGAGCCACTCAGCCCAATTGATACCCCTATGTGAAAGTGGTGGCTTCACCCCCAGCAGAAAGTGGTGACGGTCAACGATTATTAACATATTTTTTGTTATTTGAGCTTTCGAATTTGCGGGGCTTTGGGGTTGCGATGAGCAGTTAAAGAGCATGGAGTAAAGTTTACACCGGTGGCGGTATTTACACAAGAATGGGCCATAATATGATTGTTTTTTATTGGTGAAATGTTTAGAAAAATAGAGTGATTATATGAAAATAATGTGGATATACAGTGTTCAAATAAATAAATTTGTAAGGATAATATTGGAATCTTACGGTGATCAATATGGTATTTTTTTTAAAAATTAGGTTTTTAATAGAGATAAATTTAAAGTGGGATAATATATAAAAATGATGGACGAAAATAGCTCCTCCCTATATATTTGATGTTTAGTCATCATACAAATACAGAAGCTTATTGCGAAAGGTTCACACTTCATAGCAAAATATTACATGCTTTGGATTAATGAGTCATTAACCCAAATTATCTGGTACAGAATTCAATCTTTAGAATTACAGAAAATTATAAAAATCAGACCCACATATCAGAAGCAACAAATAATCTTGCACTCCATTACTGTCGCTCCTCTGAAGATCCACGCTTGCAGCAGCAAATATCCAGGCAGCACTCACAAGCCTCATAGCAGCAAAAACAGCAACACAGTGCGAATAAACTGCATCAAAATATGTATATTATTGATCTTTAAAACGAAATATACAATGAATTAATCATTTTTATGTGTTTTCCTACTGCAGTATAAATATATAACATCAGTATACGCACCATGCATAGAGGCAGCCTTTTTCTCTGTGGCGTTTCTTAACATGATCAACATATGTCATCTCTTTGGGGGGTGGGGCATCCATAATTCTTGAATAATTTCAAGCTAATATTGACTGAAAAGGAGTAGAGAGAATGATGATTGCATTGAAAATACAAAGCTGGGCGAACTGTTTTGTGTACATGTGCGTATATAAAGAGAGTGAGTGGAAGGAATACAAGGGCATATGCTTATTTTATATAAATTTTAGTGATAATTACCGTTGTGGTTCCAAACTTTCAACTTGTTCCATCTTTTATTCTAACATTTCATTTATTGCGGTCATAGTTTCAAACCTTTCATTCTCATGCGGCCAAAGAACTTTGGGTGATTTTCCTCTAGAGCTTCGTTAGTTGACCAAAAAAAAAAAAGAGAGATTTTGACCACATTTTAAACAATTTTAAAAAAGGCAAAATGATAAATTTGTATTCACATAAAATAATTAAATTTGAAAAAAAAAAGAAAAAGAAAAGAGAGAAACTCCTTTTCTCTTTTATTTCGTTATAAAATTATTTAAAATGTTAAAGTTATTTTCATGGTCAACTAAAGATACTCTGTGTGGAAAATATCTAGTGGTTCTTCTTGTGCACAGGAATGAAAGGTTTAAGACCCGTAACAAGTTGAAGGGTTTGGGACCATAGCTATAATTATTCCTAAATTTTATTTCTAAACAAGTATGTATGTACTATTTTTCTTATTTATAAGTAAAAAACAACTTATTTTAATAGTTGGGCGTAGATTAGTTTTAAAACAAGAACTCATTTATTTTAAACTTTGATTAACAAAAAGTTATTTGTTTTGAAACTGAGCATGTTAGGCTAAGTTTAAAACAAAATTCAAACTACTTGAACATGCAGATGTGTTAATTTTCTTGCTTTTAATAAAAAAATAAATTACTTAAAAATGTAGCTTAGCCAAACATGCACGTAAGCCTAAGGATGTCTTTGTCATTGGTCTCATATTATTATTACAGAAATTATATTTTCATTTTCGAATTTTTATATATGTTATCAAGATTTGATAATTTTCAACTGATAAGAACAGAAAACAAAACACGATCCATGATCCATATAAAATATGACAAATGAGGACACAGTACGTATGATGTAATGACTGCAAACAAATTATTGAGACCAAAAAAATACTAGACAATTTCGTGACTCAATGACACAACTTTATTCAAATTAATGATTATAGAAAATAATGTATTAAATAGAATTTGAAATATTGTTAAAGATAAAATTTAATCTATTCCATGTAATCATTTTTTAATGGCTCAAGTTTGTAGATGAAAAGATTTACACATGTTAGATGTTTTTTTTTTTTTTTTGACGTAGGAACTCGCATCCGCTACCCGTCAGTGGAGCCTTGACCACCCCGAAGGGACGGATGTCTGATCACTGTGAGTGCGCACTAGGTAAACCCCGCTTCATGTGTAATAGTCCGCAAGCCACACAGAAGAGGTAAACCGCACTGGGCAAGCTCGGTGCGCCGGCTCGACCAAGATAATGTTTGATTAGTAATGAATCTGTTTTACTCTTGAAGATGTGGGTTGAAGGTAAGATTTTAAATAATTACACGTAGATTAATCTACTAAATTTTTTGATGAAATTGTGAATAAATAAGAATCTTGCTTTATAAATACAGTAAAGATATAACGAAAAAGAAGATTTAGAAATCGAACGAAAATGTGCCATATATTTTCAGAATAGTTTTATGTGATCAGAGTCCGACATGTTCTAATATAGAGGTGATAGCTGGAATTTTTTTTTTGTCTTTTCTTCTTGAAAATTTAGGGTGGCAAGATACCAAAAATGATCCATCCAATATTTGGCTACGATCAAATCGAATATTGTTATATCATACTAAGTTAGCAGTTCCAAATCTGTTTGTTGCCTTGAAAGTTTCAATTTGTGAATAGGAGGTATGTTTGGATTCTGATTATAGTTCTACTGTAGCCCTCATATGTTGAATTGTAAAAGGAAGAAATAACAATTTAAAAGGGTTTTATTGCAATAAAGAAAGTAATTGGCGGACAATTTGTTCAAAGTTTTTCAAGAATTTTTACCTTCGTCGACGATCAGCAACTGATTATTCGTTGACAAAGGTGATAGCCATTTATCTAAAACTTGCAACGTCTTTTCCGTTTGAAGATGTGATTGCCTTTCAGTGCTTTCACCAGTGAAAATTCTGCATCTAACATTGTTGACTCATGTGTAAATAATAGGGGCGGATCCAGAACCAGATTCCAGATCGGGTTAGTACGTAAAAAAATAAAATTACACAAAAATTTTTTTTTACATAAATTTTTTTCTATTAAAAAAAAATAATGGGCTGGGGGCTGTAGCCCGGTCCAGCCCCCCCCCAAATCCGCCCCTGTGTACATTATGCACCTAAATATTCTTCACTCGTGATATAAATTACTTTTAAAAACAATAAAACAAAGGTTTGAAAATGTTACACCATCACAAAATTACGTACAGACAACATTCATTGCTATTGCCTGAAATTTCATTCGTATGTAAAAATTATTTACTTACGGACTTTTCGTTGGCCAATTCGTTGGTGAAAGTTAATGTCAATTGCGGAACATCCAATAAAAATATAGGTTCGATAAATAATTAATCCATTCAACATCGAATTTTCATTGGGGAATGTATATTATTTCACTGGTGAATTTTTCGTAGTGATTTGTTTAACTACTTTTTGTAACTTAAAAAGTGATGAGCACCTACAAATTTTTCCTAGGTAATTGGTTAATAATTTTTGAAATTTTGAATGCAAATGATTTCATTTAGTTTGTAATTTACCCATACGTTTTCAAAATCGATCCATTCATTGACCAGAAAGAGAAAAAGGAAGAGAGCAGCCGAAAATTGTCACGAAGAAAGGGGACAGTCGATAATCCTACGAAGGAAAGAAGGCTGTCAAGTATAAACCCAAGACAAACTAGTATATATAGGTATAATAATAGGTTAGTAAATGGGTCTGGCCCGTAGGTGATTCTAGGTCCATCTTTGATTCTTAGGCTACGAGTGTGATTTTAGGGCCCTTTAAATAGGGAAAAATGCATAATTAAATTATATTAAGAATACAATTTTATGAAAACATTTCACAAATCAGGTGTTAAATCATTATAAATATAGTTTTAATATATTTTACTACTTAAATAAGGATAATTAATCATCATCCTAAAATATAGATTTTATTCCTCTTTTTTATAACAACCTGTCTCACCTCACACGTATCGCTCTCACCTTACATGTATTTCTATATCTCAGTTTCACTCACTAAACACGATTCACCACTTTAATTACAAAATCTCCAACATTTATCGTATAAATTAACCATAAATTAATGATTATACTCCATCAAAAGCACGTATCTACTGATTGAGTCACAATATCATCATTGATTTTTAAGATTCATCCGATCGGAGACGACAAAATATCCTTGACTGAATAATTTGTCGAATCCGAACCTTCAATTTCAAAATCAAGTGATTCCCCTTTCATTTAACTTGATTTTGGATCACATGGATTGGAATAATTTATGTGGATAATATATTTTGAGTTTATCTTGTAACATAAAAGTCATAAGTTTTTAATCGGAGTTTGTATTTTATAAAGTGTTTACTTGAATGTGAAATATACTGAATTTGTTTTTTGTGCTATTTATTACCAGGTCTGTGTTAACTGTTATAGTTTGTAACCAAGCAGTGGCGGACCCAGCACCAGACGAGCCCCGACGGCCTCCCATGCTGGATCCGCCGGAAAGAATTTTTTTTTTCTTTTTGACAATGAACAACTTTTAAAATTACATATCTGATATGTTCTTTTGTTTCCATACTTCTAATGGAGCTCAGCCGGCTAAGACTTACATGTTCACACGCGAGGTTGCAGTTTCGAGTCTTCTTCCCAGCAAATTTTGCTGTGAAACATTTTTAATTCTCAATTTTACCAAAATTAAATGAATTAAGAGAGGTGATTCGAACCCATGACCTCTTCAGATGATGGTGAACTCCTAACCATTGTGGCACTCATGTATTTGTCAATATTTTTACGAAAATAATATATATTACATTTAGGGATTTTAATGCAATTACAAAAATTTAAACTCGTGCTTTTCCTTTGAATTATATAAAACTTGACCACAATATCATTTGGTGAATATTGTTAATTTTTACAACAAAATTATATATATTAAGTTTGAACAAAATAATTGTTATATTTAAATTTTAGACATTGTTTGATTTCCCTTTTTTTTCAAAAATATATTTTTCTCTCTTCTTTCAACTGCACATTTTTCAATAAAATAACATTACATGCNTTTGAACAAAATAATTTTTATATTTAAATTTTAGACCTTGTTTGATTTTTTTTTTTAAAATATATTTTTCTCTCTTCTTTCAACTGCACATTTTTCAATAAAATAACATTACATGCAAATTCAATTTTATTTTTAACCACACATTCTTCATCAAATTACTATTCCAAAATACATTTTTTACAAAAAAAAGAGGGTATCAAATGGGAATCTTAATATTTAATTGCTGACAACGGTCGACAATCCACGGTCGCCCGTGCTGACTTGAAATCCTGGTTCCGTCACTGTAACCAAGTATATGTTAAATATATCTGTTTGTGACCGGATCTGTGTTAATTGTGATTGTTTGTCATTAGATCTATATTAATATAAGTATGTTAACATGAGTATATTTTTCATAAGTTTTTAACATGAGTCTGTTTGTGACCAAATTATAAATTTTTAATAAGAGTCTGTATTTCATAAAATATTTGCATGATTGTGACTTATTCGATGTGTTTTCTGTGTTGTTTATGATCATGTCCATGTTAATAGTTATTGCTTGTGACCATGTTTATGTTATTTATGAATATTTATGACTGTTTATTACCAGGTCCATGTTAAGTGTGATTATATGTGACCTATGCATTCAATGTGACCGTTGTTTTATGACTATGACATGTAGCAAATACATATTCAATATTTTCCCCTATACATGACTACAATAAGAAAGATCTCAGAATTTACGGATGTCAAGTCACACTATACTCAAAATCAGGTCACAAATTATCAAAATCAGGTTACAAATTACCAAAATCAAGTCACAAACCTATTTACATTATACCCAACATATTCATACGCTACATTTGACATTGCAGAGATCCTACCCCACTTCACCACCATCAGCACCACTTTAAATCCATAATCACCAACACTATCCAAAATACTACAAATTAGAGGCTACCGCAGTGAACACACTAACACAACCACAAATCACACCCCACATTCACCGTCTTCACCTTAAATCTACAGTCATCACTATTAGCACCACCTCAAACCTACAACCACCACCTTCGTCATTGTTAATGGAGGTTGAAATTAACACAAACGGTATCACCACCACCACCACCAGTTTCATCTACTGTAGCCAAGATAGCACCAAAGAGGCGAGTGAGATCTAGCTCAACCGACGCATTCGCGGCTAGAAAATTTTGATTTGGTATTGGTTGTTCAATTCCAACGACACCCAGTCTTCACAGTCCACCGCTACATGTATACAAATCTTAAATTTTGTGGTGGTCAGAGTTAATTGTGATTAGAGTTGTCATTAGCCAAAGTAGGAGTTGAGAGAGACAGACAGACAGATTATATATGCACATATTTGTGTTTGTATATGTACAAAGAAAGTGAAAGTTGTTTTTATACTTTTGAGAGAGAGAGAGAGAGAACCATGTTTTAAAAGGTAAAGAGAGAGAATAAAGGATATTTTTAGTGACCTAAGGTGGAAATGGTGCGTAGGTAGAGTGGGGAGGGGTGATAACCATGCATATTAATGAGAGAGAAAGAAATAGGTGGGGGTGAATTTTATTGGGGCCTATATATTTTTATATTAAAAAAGAATTATAACATGATTATTTAAATAAAATAATTGGTACCTATTTTTGAAATTGAATCTTAAAAAACAGGGTTTAAGGTAAATTTTCCCTTTAAATATTTTACTCAATAGTGGCTTAAAGCTTTGAGTAATAACCCGTCTCGGCTTTACATCATCACCTTGAGATTTATTTGGCATGTATAATACCCAACAGACCTCCACTTTGATATTAAATGTACCAGCAAAGAAAAGAAAAACAAGTTAGTTTTTGTACAATATGATTTTAAAATAAATTGAACATCACATACCTTTATCGATGTTTAGAAGTGTAAGACAACTTCTAAATTTTACCAAGAAAAGCACTTTAGTGTCCATATCTACAGAGTTGTAGTCAGAATGCACTTTTTCATGTTTTATTAAATCTTGAGATACTACATCTCTAATAAAATACAACCTAACACCTATATATTTAGTGAGTTCATGAAATACAAGATTCTTGCATAAATGAATAGTGGATTGACTATCATAGTATATAGTCACATTGTCACTTAAAGCACCAAGTACATTAAGTAAGCCTCTAAATAGCTTCAGTGGTAGCTATATACGTAGATTCAATAGTAGATAAAAGCAACAATATGTTGTATTTGGGACTTCCAACTCACATAAGAGCCGCATAATGTAAACACATAAGAGGAAGTAGACTTCCTATTATCCCTATCACCACTATAGTCAGCATTCGTGAAACCTTTAAATTTCACACCATCACCATCAGACTTATAAATTAATCCTTAATCAAAAGTACTCTTCAAGTACCTAAACAACCACTTTAAAGCTTCCTAATGTTCGGGACTAGGTGTTCATGAAAATATTTGTTCGTTTTAAAATACCACAAGTGTACGGTTCGTAATAAGTAATAAAGTGGAATTGAGAATTTCGGATATCGTTCCCACAGAGATTTACTTAATTTGATTCTATTTATTATGACCATAACCGAAATGATA
>CAIGRP010108248.1:0-36508 GCA_903798385.1 Fraxinus cuspidata | reverse complement strand
ACGAATTTAGGGCATGTAAATTTGTATTACAAAATCAAGAAATATCTGGCATCCTAAAGGAATGTAGATTTTCAAGGCCAAGAACGAATGGTGGCTGATTTATGATTCAGATGATGATGAACAGAGCTGAATTCCACCTTTCATTTTTCTTCTTGTCGTATATTAAGTTTGAATTTGAATTTGCATCATTTTTGCAACTACGATTAATGTAGGGCTTAATGTAAGGAGATTCAATTTTCAGTTACAAAAATGATGAAAAAGGATTTCCAAGAACAATATTTTTGGTGTTTTTTCACCTATAATATAGTAATTATAATATTTTTGCCATGCAATAGTAGTATTTGAAATGTTTTTTTAGAGTAGGTATATGCGATTTTTTCCCTAACATTAATGGCAGAAGCCCAGTTAAATTACTAATTCATTTAACTATATTTTTTTTGGTCAATTTTAATTTAGTTCGATCTTATCTAAAATAAATATTTATCGAGTTTATTATCAATGATTAATTACGAGCTACCAAATGAGCCCAATATTGTCAAAATAATATGGTTTAATTTTGAAACTAATATTACACATCTAGTAGTTTACTTTAATGAGTTATAACTTAAATTTGGTTTTATCCAAATTTATTTTTTTCGAGGACATAATGTGTCATTTTTATGAGTTTCGAAATGAGTTTAATATTGATAGGGTAATTCTGGATTCTCCAATAAATACAAATTTGGTCTAAATACATTATTAACCTTGAAACTTATTTCACTTTAGTTTCTCAAAATCTCAAATTTATTAAAAGGTTCTCGAATCAAAATAGTTAGAATCTAGTTATGTTTCTCTTCACTAAACAATCCTACCTCATCAATTATATATGTATATTTCTCACTATTTTGTAATCTAGTTCCTAAATTTTGTATCCTCTGTAACTAAAAATCACTCTTTTCTTTAATAATCATCCTCACAATATTCTCTGAATTTCAAATCATGGTTCTTCAAATTTTCTTCTAAATTGCATCTTACTCGAGCTTTTTTCCAACTAATAATTCTAAAAATTATTATTTCACACTTTTATATTATTTTTCCCAACAAGATAATTCCACTAAATATTATGTTACCTAATCTCTCGATCTACCGAGATATATATATATATATATATTATTATTATTATTATTATTATTTTATTATTATTTTTTCTTTTGCTACTCTATCTTTTAAATTTTACCAAGTCTTCATTTAAAATATAAATATATTATTTATTTAAATATTTAATTATTTTTATGATAAAGAAATTATGTTTAAGGGCCTTATAAATTTATAATAATGTGTCGTTTGAGCTGGCCGTGGTACTAGGCCAGATACAGCAGCTAGTATGGTTAGCAAATATATAGCTAATCTTGGGAGAAAACATTCTGATGCAGCCAAGTAGATTTTCAGATACTTAAGAGGTGCTATGGAATCATGTTTGGTAGACTAGGAGGAGTTTCTAATTGTGGGGTATGTAGATTCACAAGGTCATAGAGTTGGCAACATCATGTGACTTGGATCTTCGAAAGGTGCACATTTGATAATCTAATGAACATGTTGACACAGGCCATTGCAGCAAACAAGTTCAAGCATTGCTTTGACTTGATTAACGTCTCTAGGTGACAGAAAGAAAACCTATTTAGTGTACAAAGGAGCTTTTCGATGGCCACTATCTTCAAAGGATCATATTCGCTAACATGGAGATAGTTGATTAGTGTAGTTAATGAATTATTTTGTGTTGTATAGTAGACGTATGTCAATTGTCGAACCACTTATTCTATATGTCTATTTTATTGTTCTTTCTTTTTTTATTTTACTGTTCAATTTGTACAACGTGGATTATTATATTTGGAGACAAAAATTAAAAGTGATTTGAATGTTTATAAACATAGGCTTAATGTGTCGTTGAAGATTAAATATGGAACGTTAAGCTCCTATTTGATTAAGATAAAAATGAGAGTATTAATATATATATATATATAAGATAAAAGTTGATGAAATATAATGGCCGACATTTATAGTAAGAATTATGCTACTTGTACTGATGTATTTAACATTTTGATTTACATGTAATGAGTTGGTAAAACAAATTTTGAATGAGAGAATTAGACTGGCTTTCTTGGTAGAGTTTGGAGTTCAGATTTCAATACGTTTTGCCACTCACTCCATAAATTTGGGATTTTGAATGATTGTGCCGTTGGGTTGGGATAAGATATCCTACATTTTCTCTTATTAAATCCAATTAAACACATTTCAGATAAATAATTTTCGAAAATCATGAGATGTTCTGTCGACATTTTTTCATCTAGAAAAGTCCATTTTGACACCTGACTTTTAGTGAATTTATAATAGGTAAAATTTCACCTTTTATCTCTAACTTACCATACTAGCAGCAATTCAGTCCTACCTTCTTTTTATTGTTGAAAAACCAAGTCAGTTCTTAACTTTTCATTATAAATATACAATCAATTCTCAATAATGAAAACAATCTAATTTTCTTTAAATTATGAAAAATTAGGAATTTGCTCTCCAACATTTTAGATAGTGTGGTTTTGAGCTCCTAGTCTTAACCTTGACAACCGATGTCAACTTATATAAATTTGTATCTAAATCTACATGTGGTGTAAATTTTTAATGTGGACGTTAATTTGCTTGCAATGCAGAATTAGACCAGTAAATGGTTTGAGGATTTTGTCCTTCAACTTTAACTTGCGTAAAAGTCGCATATATTTCATTGTCCACATTGATAGTTTTTGCAACAATGTCCAACATTGTAAAGCTCAATCTAAAATTTTCCTTATATTATCACGTAATGTTGATAATACTCATAGAAAGATATAAATTTTTGGGTGTGAGTCCAAAGAAGCAAGATCCCGGTTTCGTTTGACTAAAAATTAGACTTTTAGTATATTTTAATAAAAATTGATGAAATATGAGATTGGAAAATTAATAAAAGATGTGAATTCGATAAAGTGCGTGAATGAAGTTCGTAGAAAAAATAAAATATTAAAAATTGAGACCAAATGTGAACTACATAAAGTTGGATGGACCATACTACATGTACATAAAAGGTTGACATTGATTTACATCTATGTGAGTTGATAAATTTTGGTATATTGATTTTAACAACATATTTTCTAATCAACTGTTAGATTTTTAATATCTAAGGGGGTGTCAATCAAGGTTGACACTTTGTATGTACAAGTAATTTAATACAAGTTGAGTATATAAACTTCATGTAATAATTTAACACAGTTACGATTGTTTTTTCTGTTTGTGTAATTAAATAAAAGATTGAAGACTAATTTGCTCGTTTTGAAAATTGAGAATGCTCCAAAACAATACGATAATCCCATGTGTACAATTTTCTTTTCACTTTATAATATTTACCAAATCAATTCCATCTTCAAACCCAAAAAAAAAAAAAAAAAGGGATCAGCATTATAAAATACGAAATACCAAGTCTTCCACTTTAATTAAAAACTAGTTTTTAATAATCTCATACCCCAAATTAACTCATATTTGGTACACATTATTTTTTTCATTGTCATTTTTCTATTCATTTTCAACCACATATTTTTTAATAAAATAATATTTTTAACACGTCAATAACTTTTCATTCTTTTTCAACCACACATTCTACGTCAATTTACTAGAATACATTCTTTCAAAATAACTTGTCTCAATCGCACCCTTCTCTCTCTCTCTTTCATCTCCTTCTCCACGGCCTATCTCCTCTATCGCTCTCTATATACAAACTGCAACAATTTTTGTTATTTCGATTCAAATCCTAACCCTAACCCTAAATCCCGTTTGATCCTTCACGTACTCATACATTTCGCGTAGAGAAAATAAAAACCTGAGAATGTCGGCGGCGTGGAGTAAGCTGAAGAAAACGATGTCGTTTAAGAGTTCCGGTGGACCGTCTTTGCAGAATCCGCCTTCTTCCTCACCCAGTCAAGTGGACTCGGGATCCGCTGTGTGTCGCTCTCCATCCTCCGTCACCTCGTCTTCTTCCTTCTCATCCCGTCTCTCCCGTAGCCTCAGTTCCAACCATCGTTCATCCAAGGTTTGTTTATTGTTTTTTCAAAATTTTATATTATTTCCTTTTTTTTTCTATGTTACCTGCTCTGTTATCGGGTTAAGATTTGCATTTCCGGTGATTTAACTGAATTTCATGTTTTGCATCCCCCCTTCCCGCGAAATGACGTCATCGAATGTGACAACTAGTTAACTGTTAACCCGAGAGACTGGCAAAAAATTTCTCATTCTAAACTGAAACAGATGTATGTTAATGTGACAGAAATACCCTTAGGATTGCTCGCATTTGTCATACGTGTTGGACTATTTAAGGGTTCTTTTGGTGTTTCTGTTGCTAAACATCAAGTTTGCTTTTAGTCAATTGAATAAATAATTAATTACTATTTGATTATGGAATCGGGCATATGCTGACAAATAGAGTTGGTTAAATGACAGTATTAATCTTTACCTTCGTATACAGTGTACTGAAGTCGAAGGTTTAAATTGTCATTCAGTCCTGTCGTCTCCTGTCCAAATAAGTGAAAAGCTTCTTTGTTAATGCTTTTTTACTATACTCTTTTTGTAAAAGTTACAGCAATATATTATTTTACTTGTATCTATCTACCTGCTGTTGAATTCCATTTGAAGTTTATTTGTGCCACAACCCACCTTCATTCCATTATGGCTGGTTACAAAAAAGAATAGATAACTACGTACTTATTCACATTCCTGCTCAATCTTTTCTATGGTTCATTTATAACATATTAAATATTTATAAATATTAAACATCACATAAGTGAGAATCATTTTTTTGGATGAATCTAACCTTACTATAATTTAATTATTTCAATAATACTTTACTTTTCATTTTTCAATATGTATTTAATTTATTTAACTATTTAGTTACCATGTACATGTACATTTGACATATTCATTTCATCTGTGTGCTTTCATTAATGTATGAATTCTCTATTATTAATTATCAATTAATTAACATTCACATTCATTTAATTAATACTCATATTCATTTATGCATTTCATTGTTATTAATTTTAATTATAATTTTATATTAAAAAATGCATCTCATTATTCACGTCCATGTATGATAATTAACATTCAGTTTTACTTAATTAGAAATTAAATAAATGATTTAACATTCATTGTCACATATATATTCCCTAGTATTAATTATAAATTAACTAACATTCACGCATATTCAAATATTACTTTTACAGCACTTATAAAACATTTCATAGTTGCACGTTCAACGTTGACTATTTGTATTAAATGCTATTTAGTGCGCGATCTTTAATCTTATTAAACTATCTGGTAGGATTTAAATTGCCAATGGTCACTTTGCTATGGCTAACAATCAATGGTTACCTGAAAGAGAACATGTACGTCACAAAATGCAACATATGCCCAACATCATGATAAGGACTTCTTGTTATCGACGAGCTGATGATATTTTTGAAATTTTGACTTTTATGAAAATTTCGGCAGATTCATCTATACGAAATGTGGTCTATCTTTCATCTGTTGTTGCTTTTGGCATACTTTTGCTCTGTGGAAAAGCTGATGATTTTAGTTATTCTTTTTGTTGAAGTCAAATCAGCTAATTGTAGAGTTCTTTTGTGTTTATTTTGAACCATTTAAGTTGCTTCATTGCAAGTGATCATTTAACCAGTTAATATTTTCATTTTTACCAGTTTTGGAAACACTGTTTCTAGATGTAATAGCACAATATGTAGTTGCATTACTGATTTATTGTTATATGTATGTTTGGCTAAATATTTTACGATGTTACACTTTTACTGTAACTAACATTTTCTTTGATTGTCTTATCATGGTTACAGAAAACTTGTGCCATTTGCTTGGGAAATGTTAAAGTGGGGCAGGGTCAGGCCATCTTCACTGCTGAGTGCTCCCACACTTTCCACTTTAGGTGCATTGCCAACAGTGTGAGACATGGAAATTACCTTTGCCCCATCTGCCGTTCTAAATGGAAAGAGATTCCTTTCCAACTGCCCGATGTTAGTAGCGACCCCTTTCGTAATGCTGCTGGACAAGCCCGAGTCTCTCCCTATCACGTCCCATTTGAATATTACCCACCCAACTTCTCTCGTGTTCTTCAGCCTCCATTAACAACCTTCTCTGAGCCCCATCAGTACTCCGATGATGAGCCTCTACTTGTCGTCTCTGCAGATCTGACTTCACGCGCTAATCCAAATAATGTAACTGTTAAGGCTTTTCCCGAATTTCCTGCTGTAGCTGCTACAGAGTCTGTTTCTGGGTTTGCAGTTCTTGTTGGCGTGCGAGCGCCGCCAATCTTAGATGATGCTCATTACATTGAACGTGCACCAATTGACCTTGTCATGGTCCTTGATGTTAGTGGCAGCATGTCTGGCTCAAAGTTGGACCTTCTTAAGCGTGCGGTTTGTTTTGTCATTGAAAACTTGGGACCTTCTGACCGGCTTTCTATAGTTTCTTTCTCTGAAAGTGCTCACAGAATCTTCCCTCTGTGCAGAATGTCTTATGCGGGTCGTGAAGATGCTACACTGGCTGTTAATTTACTTTCTGCAGATGGTGAGACTAACATTGTGGAAGGACTCAAGAAGGGGGCACGGGTTCTTGAAGAAAGGAGTGAAAGAAATCCAGTAGCAAGTATTGTTCTCTTATCTGATGGAAAAGATACTTATAATGATATGAACAACAACCGCCGTCCTCAGAACCAGACTTCCTCAGATCCGACGCATGTTCTAGAATATTTGAACCTGTTGCCTGTATCCATCTGTCCCAATGGAGAAACTCAAAATGAGGGTCATTCACCTACTTTCCCCGTCCACACATTTGGGTTTGGTTCAGACCACGATTCTTCTGCTATGCATTCTATATCTAATGCATCAGGTGGAACCTTTTCCTTTATTGAATCAGTTGGCATGGTGCAAGATGCTTTTGCTAGGTGTATTGGTGGTCTCCTTAGTGTTGTGGCTCAGGAGCTTCGGCTCACTGTTAGGCCAGCATCACCCGGGGTTCAAATTGGAACGATTCCTTCCGGGAGATATGCAAATGTTGTTTCTGAGGGAGGAAGCGAAGGTGTGATTACTGTTGGAGACTTATATGCAGATGAAGAGAAAGAATTCCTTGTCAACTTGTCAATTCCAGCATTTGCGGGTGTTGAAAGTGACGACGGTGTGGGGCAGACCTCACTTCTGCAAATCAAATGCTCTTACAAGGACGCTGTATCAAAGGAGATGGAACACGTGGAAGGCGAGAGAGTTGAGATACGCAGACCTACGACTTTGTCTCCTACAGATGTGATAGTGAGCGTCGAGGTTGATCGGCAGAGAAATCGCCTGTGGGTGGCAGAGGGCATTGCAGAAGCACAACAGATGGCTGAAATGGGAAATCTGGAGGGTGCACAGGCAGTGCTGACAAACAGGAGAGCAACCCTTCTATCTTCTGCATCAGCTCAAGCTGGCGATGGCCTCTGTAGTTGGCTCGAATCTGAGCTGACAGAAATTAGAGAGAGGATGGCAAACATGGAAATGTACGAGAATACAGGGCGAGCATTTATCTTCTCGGGAATAAGCTCCCATTCTTGGCAGAGAGCCACAACTCGGGGGGACTCGACTGGACATTCAAGAGTGCTGACAGAAGGTGGGAGTTCAAGCCACTCTGGAGCAATCGGCTATAATACCCCATCAATGGTTAGTATGCTTTCAAAATCGCAGAATCTGACTTCTCTGAATCCACCCGAGCATCTTCTGCGATATAAAAGTCAGGAAGCCTTACCCGATTATAAATAGAACTTTAAAATTCATAATTAGTTTTGCACCTATGAAAGACTAGAAGTATAGCCTTTTTGCATAAGGGGGAATTGTTCCAGTTTTAACCCACTACCTTTTGCTAATGAGTCGGTGTTGTGGGTTTTAATTGATTCTTTTCAGGAAAGTTTTCATTATTGAATTCCTGAAGGTTAAATAAAAGATGTTTTAGGAGTTTTTCCGTGAGGTTATATTCGTGTTTGTATTAGGGTTGAGGCTATGAGATGTTGCTCACTGTGAGTATCCTGGTTTTGCTTCTTGCTTATCCCCGTCTAGGTGAATGTTGGATTTTATTACCGACGGTTACGACTTACCTACGTGAGCATTATGTCAAAAAATTTCTTGTTTAAAGAGAGAGTGTTCCTTCGCTCGAGTAATTTTCTATCTACACGAACGACGATGTCGCTCTTACGCACTCATACAAGACACTATAGCAGTAGTAAACATATTTTGTCCATTAATGAGAAGGTGTTTCATTAACACCGAGTCTTTCAAAACTTTCTATCTACATGAACGAAGATGTCATACATGGATCATTTACTACAATATTACATTTAATTGTCTTTTACAAAATAATATTTATATGAATTAAGATTTATTAAGAAATAAGCTTCATAAGATACTTAAAAGAGTTATGTTGGGCAAGACACGACGCCAAATCCAACTGTATTATTCTACTTTTCATAAACATTTATTTGTCTTGTTTGATAGAGATGCTTTAAAACTCTTTCTCAATAAAATAATTTCGTACGAGATTACTCGTAACATTTTATAAATTTTAACCAGAAAACAAAATCACTTTTCACAAAATTTATTCTCAAACAATTTGTATCAAAAAAGCTTTTAATATAAATAAATATAAGAAAACAAATAATTTCCAACCATTTAAATATGTTCGAAATAAATTATTAGTGTAACATAAGTGCATTTTTTCCTTAATTCTTTCAACCATCGTAAATTTTACAATCGTACCAAGTAGTGTAAGTTTGACCTCATTGTTCGATTTTGTTGGAGTGTGTTAAAATTATTTTAGATACTGATGGAAGCTAATGAGAATAAAAATATTATTTCTAGAATTAAGGTCTCTACTAGCATGGAAAGCTAATTCAAACTTTCGGAACTTAAAACATTGCTCTTGTAAATGTACACATGTTATATTATGAGGGTGTTTGGTGTGGATTAAAATTAGATTTTAATTGGATTGTGATAGAAGTTTTTGAAATATGTGATTGAAAAGATGTGAAACTCATAAAAAATGTGGTTAATATTGATTATTTTGACTTTGACTCAGATTAATCTGGCCCAAACAAGGCCATAGGCTATAAATTTCTTTTATGCTCATGATATTATAGTTAAGAAAAAAGTTAAGAAAATTGATTGACATTATGCTTATGATATTATAGTTATAAGCTATAAATTTCAAATATTATGTAGTCAAGTTATAATTTCTTTTATGTCTTGAGAAATATATAAATCGGTAACTGTGGTAATCGTCCTACATGAAATTATATGTGGTAATTTATTATTTGAGACATTAATTTCCTAAAATTTTGTTATTTCAAATAACAAGCTAATATATCAATAACAAATCGACACATATGACGACTACTGCAATCACTAGTTATGAATAATATTATTCTATTAGAATATTACAGGTGTTATGGAGGACGTAAGCAAAATTATATCATAAAAAATATTACTAAAGATAAAATGAAACATAAAATTAATAGAATATCTAAAAATTTAGCTCAAATTGTCGCGTTCGATCAATCTGACAAGCTCATTGAGGAAAAGTTTGATTTATATTTTTTGATTATAAATTTTGTGAAAGTATTTTTTTTGAAAAAGGTGTACGGTTGAAAAGTGAGAAGAGTTATAAATTCACATGTAAAATTATTTATTGTGAAAATACGTGATCAAAAATATATTTTAAAGAATTTATACCAAATGTGTTAAAACTTTTTCGTTTAGAAGTTTGAGTATTAGAATTCAAATGGCTTAGCCCCTTGACGACCATTCTCAAATAGTCGTTTTTCAAAGAATGCGTGGTTAAAAAATTTAAAAAGTAAAAAAAAAAATTGAATTTACGTGTAAAATATTATATTATGTAAGAAATTTGAATTAATAGTCGTCAAACATGGAGTTAATTGAATTTTCATATTGTCGATAATAATCATAAACTGTAATTTACAATTTAAATTGGAAATACATATATTTTGCTAATATTAGCATTATGAACTTAAAAATGTATTATATTTTGCTAATATCAATAATTAGACCTTTAGTAGCCACATATTTTATATTTTTACATATATATCTCTATTATGTTTTATTCAAAGAAAAATTCAAATCGTCGGTATTATTTATAATCATACGAATAATGGACACTATTTTACACGATTTTAGTTGAATTGAATAAACTACTTCAAGAAAAACGATAAATTTAGAGCAGAAGTTTGGGAATCGGAATTCAAAAATCCAATCCGGAGAATTTCAGTATCACGATAAGAGAAGAGAACGAGAAGGCGGTCCGGTTAGCGGCCGGTGTTTGATAATTTTGCCGGCGACGGATAGTTTGGGGCTTTTTCCAATTTCCCCTAAACCATAAAAATCCCAATGGCTGCAAAACCCAAGTCCCGTTCAGTTCTTGAACCCCTCGCAGATTCGGCAATAGATACCAGCAACTCTCCGATCAAATCTGTGTCACTCTCAAAACTCTCCGACACCGAAACACTAATTTATCTCGGTACCCTCTCCGGCACTCTGTTGTTATATTCTCTCAAGTATTCGCAGGATTCCCCTCCCGGAATTTCTTTTCTCAGACGCGCTTCCATATCCGGTACTGGTAACCCTGTAAATTCGATCCACCCACTTGCCCACATCGGTAAAGTTGTAGTACTCTGCGATGGCTTTCTCTTTTTGCTCGATGATAAATTACTCCAACCTGCTAAAAGAATTAGTCTTATCAAAGGCGTTACTGCATTTTGTCGTAAATTCCGAAGCCAAAAGTTTGGTTATAACCCTTTTCCACAAAGATCTAACGGTGGAAGTTATACTAATCATGAATATGATGATGCTAATAATAGCAATAGCAATAGTTTATTTGCGATCGGAATGGGAAAAAAGTTGGTATTCGCGGAGTTGATTTTAAGTGGGTCTTTGGTGATTTTGAAGGAGATTCAGGGCATTTTCGATGGGATTATAATGAATCTGGTGTGGGTTGATGATTCTTTAGTTGTTGGTTCTAAGACGGGCTATTATGTGTATAATTGTGTAAATAGACAATGTGGATTGATTTTTTCCCTACCGGATTCTTCTAGTTCTCCACAGCTGAAGTTGTTGGCTAGGGAGTGTAGGGTGCTATTGATGGTCGACAACGTGGGTATTATTGTGGATACTGAGGGGCAACCTGTGAGTGGAAGCTTGGTGTTTAAGGAGGTTCCTGATTCCATTGGGGAAATTGGGTCTTATGTGGTTGGTGTGAGGAATGCTAAGGCGGAATTGTATCATAAGAAGACAGGAGATTGTGTTCAGAGGTTTAGGGTTGTAGGGGATGGAGGTGGAGGGCTATGCATTGTGAAGGATGAGGAAAATGAAAGTGGCAAGCTGCTTGTCATCACAACATGTTCAAAGGTATGTGATTATTTATCTTGAACTCTTTTTTTCGAAGTTTGTTTATAGTATATTACCAAAGTATTGCATCCATTTTTAATTTGATATATTTCACACTAGGAAAGACGTGTTTCAAGAAGTCCACAGCTTCTGATGGATTTGCTTGGATAAAAGATTGAGGAGTCGAGGAAAACAATATGTTTTTTAGTTTAGTAATTATACTATATGCTAAAAGTTGTAGGCTTGCTGTAAGATGTATGATTTGAGCTAGGAAAGATTTTGTAATTATAGGTTCACCTCTGGGCTCTACACTGTTAATTGAATTGAATATATATATGAGCTTAAACTTAGTACTTTTGGAGTGAGACGTGATTGATATGTTATATAGACGGTTATTGAGACGTCCTGACATAATATGTAATCCGTTTCAATGCAAGGTTATGTGCTACAGAAAGGTTTCTGGAGAAGAACAAATCAAGGATCTGCTGCGAAAGAAGAACTTCAAAGAAACCATTTCCTTGGTTGAAGAGCTACAGAGTGAAGGTGAACTGACAAAAGAAATGCTTTCTTTTGTCCACGCCCAGGTCGGCTTTCTCTTGTTGTTTGACTTGCACTTTGAGGAAGCAGTAGATCACTTTTTGCTTTCAGAAACAATGCAGCCTTCTGAGCTTTTCCCATTCATCATGCGGGACCCAAATCGCTGGACCCTGCTGGTATATCTTAATGCTAGTGATATAAAATTCGCATGTTGTTTCCTATTCTTATAATTTATAGCCAAACCATGAATGTTACTCCCAAAAAAGTGATTTAGCATTTGGTACGCTTATGGGTTTTTTTTTTTTTTGGTTCAATCGAGCTGATGCAAAGGACTGTTTTATATAGGTCATGTTTACCTGGGTATGTGTTTGATCTTTCTACAGTTGTGTTCAACTGAATAAGAATTGCCATTGCCTCGAAACATATGAATTTATGATAAGAGGGGGTAAGGGAAAGGTTTCATTATCGAGAACTCTAGTGCTGGACAGGATAAGATTTTGCATGCATTTTGTATTCAATTATCTATTGATTGCTTACACTCCCTTTCTTGTCAGTGGAGCATCCTGTGGATGTCATGTAAAACACACTATCCTCAATAAACACTAACATGTTGTAGTTGTATACACCACCAAAAATTAAACCGTTGGTTACATGAATATTTCTCGGAAGGATTCACGTGATAAGATTTGTCGAAGTTTTATGTTAGCTGTCAACCTAATAGCATTGTGGTTGTATAATTAATAAAATTAATATTACTGAGTTTGTAGCTATCTTTTTCTAAAGGATCTTGCATTCAGAAGAGAGATGCTATCTCACTAGAACAGTAGAGAGAGAGAGAGAGACCAAGTTTGACATGTGCCTGATGTGGCTGAAACCGAGTTTGATATGTGCCTGATGTGGTTGAAAAATATTCGATTTGACTGAACCATTCATAAGAGGTATCCGACACCAAGTTTATCATTACGAAGCTTAGCTTTTGGTTCTTTGATTTATTGTTGTCTATTGAGTTATATTATCCGGCGACTTGTCAGTTAGGAGAAATAAAGTAAACATAAAACGAAGATGCTGTAGCTTATGTATTTATTGTTGATACTACAAGCAGATTGGAGGAATGTGGATTTGATAAATGAAAAAAATAGAACATTTCTCTCCGTCGATCTCCCTTCTCTCTGCACATGCATACTTACACGTCATTTCATTGTGTGTATCGCGTATAGTACCTTCCCTGTTTTTCATTGTATTTTTCTTGTTTTTGAATTGTCTGAGAACTTAATGAAATGTCTATTTTCAGGTTCCAAGGAACCGATATTGGGGATTGCATCCTCCTCCAGCACCTCTTGAAAATGTTATAGATGATGGGTTGACAGCTATTCAAAGAGCTGTTTTTCTTAAGAAAGCAGGTGTGGAGACTGCTGTAGATGATGAGTTTCATCTAAACCCACCCAGTAGAGCTGATTTGTTAGAGTCTGCAATCCAAAACATGATAAGGTGATTTTTGGTTTTTGTTGGTAAATAATTGACTTCCGGCTGATAAAGAAAGGATGTGTCTTATGTGAAAGCATTATACATTTTCACTGTCTAATATTTATATCTTATCTTCTCACTCTAACTACGCTCATTTGTTGTAGATATTTACAAGCTTGTCGTGATAGAGATTTGACCCATTTAGTTAGGGAGGGAGTTGACACGCTTCTAATGTATCTGTATAGAGCCCTTAATCGTGTAGATGATATGGAAAGACTTGCATCTAGTGAGAACAGCTGCGTAGTGGTATGAATTATCGTACTTTTCCTTGCTCAACTGAAAATTTCATTTATGGACTGGCTTTAACTTGTTTGTACACTTCGTTTATGTGAATTATTCTTTTGTTTGTACACCGGCGGTCAAGTTTCCAGTAGAGTGATGAATTTTAATTTCATTTGATGTCAATGCCGTTCTTTAGCTTGCAGAAAAAATTAGTTAGAGGTTCCACTCATAGAAGTTGTGAGCCCTTTCGAACTCCCCCATCCCCCTTCTCTCTAATGGAATTACAAATTGTATGGTTCTTCCTGTTCTTCTCCATAAGCTTTGACTTTTGTTGAATGAATTGCCATTTGGACATTGAGGTCTCAAAGTTGATCTTTGAGGATGTTGATTATACGGTTTCCTACTCTGAAGCTTACAATCTTTTGTAGGGTTTTAGGTTTCATACTATTGTCTTAGAGTTTATTATAGAGTTGGCATTAATTTCTTGTATACACCTCAATGAATTGCAGTTTGTTGTTTGTTGATAAGCAGCATAATTAATAATTCTATTGGGATTGTTGAGCAACTTAAACGTTAACTATAACAATCAATGGGCAGTGCAGGAGGAGTTAGAAACATTATTGAATGACTCTGGTCACCTAAGAACACTTGCTTTTCTGTATGCTCGGAAGGGGATGAGTGCTAAAGCTCTGGGTATTTGGCGCATACTTGCAAGAAATTATTCACCGGGAAGCTATTATAGTGGACCAGAGGAAACTGGTTCAACAACAGAGAATGAAGATTCGACTGCTGATTTAAAAGTTTCTTCTAGAAATGTTATATTTGGCCGCGAAACAGCTGCATTAGAGGCATCAAGGATTCTTGAGGAGTCTTCTGACCAAGAACTAGTACTTCAGCATCTTGGATGGGTAAGTAACAATAGTTTCGAAATTATAAGCTTTGTGCTTGACATATGACGTATCTGATTGCTGATGGGTTATTGATTTTTCGCCTTAGATTGCAGATATCAACCAGATGCTTGCTGTTCAAGTACTGATATCAGAAAAAAGAACTGATCAGCTATCACCAGGTAAGGCTTATGATAAGCACATGTTCTGGAATATTGGCTTCAAAGGCTGTATAAGAATCAAGCTTGCAATTATACTATCTTTTTCACTGTTACATCCTTCATTGATTAATTTCTGTCTTTGTGGTTAACATAAACTCCAAATTGCAGATGAAGTTATTGCTGCAATTGATCTCAAAAAAGTGGAAATTCTTCAAAGGTATAGCCTGGTAATTTTTGCAGTATAGTACGTGCTCAATAATATTTTTTTTTTGATTGTTGCTATTAGGTATTACTAATTTCCGAGAGGGGGTGGGTGCTACAATAGAAGGAAAGAAAAAGTTTATGATGTTCCAAGGGCATAGTGCTTCAACTTTGTATTTTATTCTGTACAGTAGGCTTGTGCCTCCTTATCTGTCTCTGTGGTTTTTGAATTTGTACGATAATTTTACCTGAGATTTGTCTCAGCATATTTTTGATAATGCTGTTTGGTTTAAAATGTTCATGTAATATTATGTGCACTGGCGATCTGATTTGGTTAGGAAACTCCTCACCTATTTAATAAGCTTTTCTGTAAAATGAATCGTTCTTCGTTTTAATTTTATCTGCAAATTAACTCCTTGAATTTGAGAGTAAACTTAATAATACTTGACTAAGTATTATGAAAATGGTTAAGATTTGTCAAATTGGCCTATGTGTATAAAAGTATGGATTAATTAATCCAGGATAATCTGTAAATAAGGTACTTACATATGAACAGTGCATCTTTCCTTCTCTTTTTTGTCACGGACATCCATGTCAGGTATCATATTAGTTACTGCAAATTAAACTCTAATGCTTATCACCTTATTAATGCAGATATCTCCAGTGGTTGATTGAGGAACAATACTCTGATGACACTCGATTTCATACTACGTATGCACTTTTGCTTGCCAAGTCAGCACTTGAAACTTATGAGATGGAACTGTCAACTCAAAATTCTGTTGCCGGCATGCTAAAAAATGAGATGTATGTTTCTGAAATTGGAGAAGACTCAATCTTTGAAACTTCTGTTAGGGAGAGATTGCAGATCTTTTTAGAGTCATCAGACTTGTATGATGCAGAAGACGTCCTTGATTTGATAGAAGAATCTGAATTATGGCTGGAAAAGGTTTTCTATGATTCTTTAAGTCATCTTAGGTTTTACTTGTTGCTGTGCGTTCAGATCCCTTGAGGCACTTGAGCAGTTGAAAATGATTTCCTTTCGAATATTTTACTGTTAAGCTACTGAAGATGATTTCAATTCTCATATTTTTATGACTGATGTAGAATCATGATTTTTGACAGGCTATTCTTTACCGGAAGCTTGGTCATGAAACATTAGTGCTTCAGATTTTGGCCTTGTAAGTTACAGTTAGTTGTCAAAGTGATTGTATACACTCCCTCTCCATTCTCAGTCCCTGAAATTGCTAATAGACGATTCCAATCTTGTCCATTCTATCAAGTGCCCATGGTTCGATTTTGGTACATTTGATTTCTAATTAGCTAAATAGCAACATGCTGTCATTTCTAATTATAATGCACTCTGTATATGTCAGTAGAGTATAGCATGTGAAATAAATGATTATTTTATCACCTATCAAGATAAATGATGAAGGCGATTAGTTAGTATTTTGAATTATAATGTACTCTTTAATTATAGAAGAGTTGAGGGTTATAATTGCTCAGCTATCATGTATAATAAATGACTATTTATCAGGACGTAAGACGATACTGGACATTTACTTTATCTCAGGAAACTGGAGGACTGTGAAGCTGCTGAACGATATTGTGTGGAGATTGGTAGACCAGATGCTTATAAGCAGTTAGTTCTCCTGTCTCACTTTCCAGTTCAAAAGAATGCCGTTAAAAGAACTTTCCTCATGTATTACTTTCATGTGTATGTTATATCATCAGGTTACTTGAGATGTATTTGGATCCAAAGGATGGTAGAGAGCCCATGTTTAAAGCTGCAGTTCGCCTTCTCCACAACCATGGAGAAATGCTGGATCCCTTGCAAGTCCTGGAGGTACAAGCTCTATTTCTCCTGCTTCTACTTTACGCTTTACGGAGGACGCTTGGAATGAAATCGTTTCTGTTACATATACTGGAAACAATTTAGTATCACAGCTATTTCCTTTACTTTAATGTAATGCATTTAGTTTTGGGTCAAAGGAGTCCACCCCTGTCATACAGGCAGAAATCCTGCTTTCAATTGCATGCTGAGCATATTCCCTTATTTATTTTATGATTGTTGTGTAGAAAAATACAATTAAATGAAGGAGAATGAGTAGGATAAATTTCATTTTGTAAACGTAATAATTACAAAATTCCACTGTAACTAATAATTATTGTTCTTCTCTGCCTAACCAACAATGAATGGTTGCACAAAGACCGCTTCAAATTTCATGCTGAGCATATTTCTCTTATTGTGTTAGACAAAACAATTAAATGAAGGAAAATTGTTAGAATATAGATTAATTTATTGAACACAAGAATTACAAATTTCTGCTGAAACTAATAATTTTTATTCTTTAGGCCTAGCAAACAATGAATGTTTACACAAAGCCGAACTCAAGAAAAATTATTCTTATCTTAAGGGGTCATCTTTTCAAAAACTACGATTTTCAACAGGGTAAAGAGGAAGTGACTCAAATTTAAGAAAGGTTGTTTGCATGAACAATATTTTTGTCACTATTATCTTTACTTGGTTTTTTGGTCGACTCTTCATTTCTTGCTGAATTGAACTTTTCTTTTGCAGAGATTGTCTCCTAACATGCCACTCCAGCTTGCCTCGGATACAATATTAAAAATTCTGGGAGCTCGACTTCATCATCATCGTCAAGGACAAGTATGTTTTGGATGTGTTGCTGCCAATAGTTTATTTAATGTTACCGTAGCTTCACATCTCTTCTAGTATGATATAGAAACATACATTCTTTGTAGAAAGTTGGTTTTTGGCCATTTCAATTCCTCTTTTAAAATTTATCATTATTTCTTTTGAATCATATTGTTGGATATTAAGTGAGTTGGCTGGTCGTTGGAATATCTAATCTAGGATATTTTGCCTTCAAATATTTGCGGTTAAAATGATTCCGTTATCTCCTCTACTCATGGAGATATCTTTGGTGAATTTCCAGCCTTAAATTTTGTTCAATGTACACTGCTATTTCTAGCCTTGACCTTCTGTAACTTTTTACGTTTTCAGATTGTGCACAATTTGTCCCGTGCTTTGGATGTTGATGCGAGCTTGGCAAGATTGGAAGAAAGGTCACGTCATGTTCTGATTAATGATGAGAGTGTCTGCAATTCTTGTCATGCTCGTCTTGGAACTAAACTATTTGCAATGTACCCTGATGATACCATTGTTTGTTACAAGGTTTGTGATGTTGGGGCCATTTGTCCTTTTTTTTTGTATTGCATAATAGTTTGTAAGCCAATTTAGCTATATACATATAACCTTAGTTCCTTCATCTCAAAATAAAAAATACCTTTGTGTATTTTATTATATTACTTCCGTCTCATAAAGATAGGCTTGGTTCTTTTTTCGTTTGTCCTTGTCCCAAAAGTATAGATCACTTTCTTTGTCAAAAGTATACATCTGTTTTAGTTTTTTAATATGCCCCTATTTAGTCCCTATTTGACTTCCATTAAAACATAACTCTTTATTTCTCATATTCATTTTCAACAATATACTCACATAATGAAATTTTATGTAGGTAAAACCAAAACTTTTTTCGACTTTTTAACTGCATATTCTCAAAAAAATCATCATTCAAAACATCATTTCTCCAAATCTCTCTTTATAATGGCCATCAAACATAAGCTTAATGTACCTTTTTATCAACAAATATAAACTAATGCTATTTAAACCATTATTTAGTGTAGGGGCATATTAAGGAAAAATGTAAGAAAAATTTATATTCCCAAATATATTAATTACATTTTCTTAATTTGTGTGAAAATAGAAATAAGCCCATCTTTATGAGATGGATGTACTATTGATAATGAATAAACATTAATTTTGAAGGTTAACCATTTTTTGTTTTAATAAACATTTATTTCTGTGGAACTTACTTTTATTGTTACATCTATTTAATTTATTTAAGAAGGGTGATGCAAAAACACTTGTTTATAATCTTTTTATTTTTTACTAAGCTTGCTCTTTGTTTTGCTTTGTTTGGGGGGGTTGAGGGGGGCCTTATTCGAACTTTAAGGAGTATGTTTATTTTCCACCGTTAAAGAAATGATATACCGTTTTACGAAAAATTTGTTGATATCTGAAAAATACTCACATGCTTACACTTACAGTTGATCAAGTGGCAGTTTATCACAATATAAACTACTTTCTTGTAATCTAAACCATGTTGTTCTCCATTCAAATGCATTAAAATGTTGCAGTTATTTTCAAAGCATAAGGGCCATTCTTTTTCTTAAATAGTGAATCTATGAATTATTTTAATTAATGAATAATCTAATGCCTATCTTAATATCAGCTGATTGAGACAGTTTTCTTGCAGTGTTTTCGTCGCCAAGGCGAGTCTACATCTGTCACAGGTCGCAATTTTGAGAAAGATCCTTTGGCGAAGCCAGGTTGGTTGGTGACTCGGTGATCATGCTGTACTTTTGAAATTTACACTCAATGGATGGTGTCAAGGTACGAGATGATTTTAGGCCCCTAACAGAGCGGAGTTGTTGATGAGAGGAGTTTTTATTTTTGAGCAAGTCACCCAAGTTCAATTTTTTTTTTATCAGAAGTTGGCTCCGTTACTACCCTTTTCCTGATTTGATGGAGTCCATTAGATTAGCTCTCTGGATGTTATGGAACAATTGTGTAAATTAGTTGGTAGTTTCACATGCTGGAGGTGCAGCATTTGGCTCGTAAGTTGTAAGTTGACAGCAACATATTGCTGCAGATGCATGCTTGAACATATTTGCTGAGTTATAAAATCCGTAGAGAAGGAAATCAGTTTTGGGTCTTTACACTGTATAAATGTTGTAACATATTGAATTTGGCTGGCAGATTTGTGTTTAAATGATGATCCTGTATAATTCCCTTCAATATTTGGAAATGTAAAAGGCAATGGGATCTCTTAACAGGATCCCCGTTTTCTCTCTCAACAAGTGCACAGTTGCTATTTATCTTCTGTAATAAAGTATTGTTCTTTTATCTATTATTCACAATAAGCACTGTCATTCAATTATTGTTATTGTTCTTTTGTTGGTTCGTAGAACTTTATGTGACTAGTTGTGACAATCTTACATCTGCCATCCTCTCTTTTATGTTCCTTGTTTACAGATTGAAGAGAGAATCCAAGAAAAAAGCCAAATCCTAGAGCTCGCATACAATAACAGCCATCCAACTCAGCTTTTTTGCTAAATCATTCTTATCCTCTCACTACCACTACTACTTCCTGCCCCAAATCTAAAACTCATATCTCCACACTTGGCATTTCCTCAAAATCCCTTTTACCCATTGCTCTACCGTTCATTCTACACCGAACTGTATAAAATCAAGAAAAAAATGTCACAATTCCTACAAGCCTCTTCAAGGCTCTCCAAGCCCATTTTAACACCAGAATCAGGAAATCAATATGCTTATGCCTATCATATTCTCCTTCAGAGCACTCTTCTTCACTAACGGCCTTTTCTGCTGCACTTTGTACTCTCATCCATCCTTTTATCTTCTCCAGTACTCCCGGCATCGGCTGACATCTCGGGTCTCACCCCATGCAAGGAGTCGAAGCAGCTTGACAAGCGTGAGAAACAGGAACTCAAGAAGCTTTAGTCTTCTTGAAACTCCATGCTCCTGATAGTGCTCCTGCTCTTGCCATCAAGGCCACCATGGAGAAGACCAAGCACAGGTAATTCGCATTCTTCTTCCACTTAAATCATTATAATTAGAACTGAATTAAAACAACTAAATCGGCCTGTATACATATAAACTTTGATGATTTTAGAAATAAGTATTCGAGTACCACAGGCAGACTGACTCTCGATCTGAGTCGACTTACTTGGTTGTGGACCGTGTTTGTCTCCTCATTCAGTCCTCGGACTTTACTGTACTGACTCTTTTAACATAGGTAGTTTACTGACTGACCAGTTCTCAAACAAGATCAAATTCCTAGTCAAATAATGGATTAACTACATGATTGAATCATAAAATTGTGTTGATAATGCACAGGTTTTAGAATTATTGTAAGCAAGGACTTTAGTGTGGATCAGACGGTTTGCCTCACTTGATCGTGAGTGGGGATCAGAGACATGGGGGTGAGTTCATTACCCCAGGAATTCTTTTCCAATACATTGCTGGATTGATTGGGTGGGTTGGGAGGAGTTACTTGATTGCGATCAGGAATGACGAAACCGACTCAGAAGGATATTATCATTGACGTTCCATTGGCCAACAAGCTTATCTGGAGAGGCTTCAGCTGGCCTGTGGGGAACTCATTGATCCTAATGTCTAATTTTATTTTCAGGTGACAATCTCTTGTTACGTTCATATTGTGCTCCTCAAGATTGTTTACATGCTAAACCTCTGGACATTTGTTTCTGGTACTTGATCTACTTATACAATTTGTTTTGTATCTAGTATTAGATAGAATTTACTAGCACAATGTATAAGATTTTAACTTGTTTTTCTTCTCCTCTTGTGTCGAGCCTATCATTCTAATCAAGTTAAATATGTCATTACATTGTGGGGGTGGGTTGGGGGAGACGGGTGTTACAACCAGATATTGTATATAATGGCTAAGGTAGCTTGTTCCACTACCATATCGAAGTAAAAAAATGGCTTGGTAAGTGGCATGGTGTTTGATAAAGGAGAGCCACTGTTTGAAAGCTTGTCAGAGGTGCACCACCTCGGCGTGGGCTGCTGCCAACTGGGTTTGAAGCACGTTAATCTGTTGTTGCAGAAAGGAAACCGTCCCAAAGCAACTGTACATGGGGTCGCGGATTTGCTTTGTAAACTATGCTGCTAATTGCATCTCCTTGCTGGTGCTCTGCTAACTCCTGCAATTAATTCCCTCACAATTTGGAAATTACGTCATGGTATAAATAAAAACATAAGACTCAGGTGTACAGATAAAATATAGATTACAATGATTTGTTACAACCCACAATGCGGAATAATATAACTCGAAGTGATAATATTTTCAAAGCTTCTTCAACACCATCGACAATTAAGTCTTTGATGTTGAGTTCAAACTTGGGCTACACCTGGTAAAAACACTGTGATGCAAAGGAAATGACTGGATTTTTCGAGAAAAATCCGCAGATGTAACCAACGGCAAGTATTTTAGTTCAACATCTATAGGATTATAATCAAGTGCAATTTTAAGTAGTATAAATTCACTAGAAACTAAATTCTCCTTAATGAAGTCGTAAATCATCTCAATACGCTTTTATCTTTCATGATATAAAGGGTTTTTGCACAAGATCAACACACTTTGACTATTAGTAAAGATTATAGTATTTGAATTCAAGAAATTCAATTCACATAATAGGCTTTTCAATCAATTCTTGTACAACTTCAGTTAATGCAACATATTTTACTTCAGTGGAAGAGTGTGACTATAGATTGTAACTGTGATTTTCTAGTTATAAATTATCACCTAATGAAGTAAAGAAGTATGAAGTAGTATATTTCCTCTAATCTTTATCCCCTACAAAGTCACAATCTACATAGCATTTTAACTCTAATTTATCACTTCTTTTTTCAAACTTTGAACCCTTTTTAACGGTTCCAACTAGGTATCTCAATAGTCATTTAAATGCAATCCAATGAGGTTTACCTAGATAAGACATAAACCTAATCAAGAAACTAACTCCACATGCAAGGTCCAGTCTCGTGGTAATCTAAGTGCATATCGCTAAACCACTGGCATTAGCATAAGGAACGTTACTCATTTCATGCTTTTCTTCATTTTAGGGTATTGTGCAGAAGATAAATTTATGTGTGTAACCGTGCCAATATTTTTTTCTTGCTCCTCCTAAGTCTTTCATTTCAAATTTCGATTTTAAAAGTTTTTTCATCTTTATGATTTCAACTTTACTAGGATTAGTAAGCAACATGTCATGAACATATAACAATAAATAAACTTCATAGCCTATTTTTGAGTTATTATAAAACCAACATATATCAAATTCATCTCCTTTTGAAACCAATTTTAAGCATGTAAGCATCAAACCTTTTATATCATTATCTAGGACCATGCTTAACCATGCAAGGACTTTCTAAACAAACACACAAGTTCCAACTTACCCTTCACCTCAAACCCTTGAGTTAGGACATATAAATCATTTCATCCAACTCCCCATGAAGAAAAGTTGTCACAACATCTAGTTGCTCCAACTCCCAATCATACTCGATAACTAAGGCTAAGACTAATTTGATATTTTTATACTTAATGACACGTGAGAACACTTCATTATAGTCAATCCCTCTCTTTGAGTAAATCTCTTAGAAACCAACCTAACTTTGTATGTTAAAAGGTCATTAAGTCATACTCCTTCCTTTAGCTTGTAGATTAATTTACAATGAACTATCTTATGATTCTTTGGTTTTTCAACAAATTTCCAAGTCTCATTTTTGTTTAAAAATTGGATCTCCTCTCTCATCCTTTTCAATTCTCATAATTTTTACATTTAACCCTTTCCTAAAATGAAACAGGTTCAACTGACTTCAAGATTTCACCTGAAACTAAGACAAGCTCCATCAAATTTGAAGAGATGTATTTCAAATTGGGCCTCACTTGTCTTCTCTCCCTATTTTTCACTAATTGGTAATCTTCCAAATTAGTACATATAGATGGTTTTTGATTAGGGACAACACTTTCGGGAATGTCAGAAATTTTAGGTTCCGGTTGTTCTACTACTAGTTTTTTTATCAGATTTTACTTGAGGTTGGGTTTCACTATCATCTGTGTTAGAATTAAGGTGTGACCCAAATTCTGTTTGGCATGTTATTTGGAATCCTATTCAAAATCTATTTGGTAAATTCTAGTTGAGGTTCTATTTAAAATCCCAATTGTGAGTTGAAATTTGTATTGGACTTGAATAGGTGAAGATATGGACTAGGGAGAAATCTTCAGTGCTTTTTTGGTAGCTGGCTACTAGCCTACTGCTTGAACGACGCCGTCGAAATTCTGTGCAAATAGCTAGCGCTCGCTTGGACTGGCGCTCGAGCGGTGGTTAGTCCGGCCAAGGCCTGTTTTCGCGTTTTTATGCGTTTTGAGTATTTCTTCCATCATAACTCTATTTTCAGGGTTTGAAACATCATATGTATATATTTAACTCTTCATTGTATTTTAGATTAAGTTAAACAAAATTGTAAACACGAAATATTTGTATTATTTCTCCATATTTTAGTGAAATCTCTTTTACTCTACAAATTATTTTGTTCTTGTGATCAATTACTTCATATTGTGCTTTCTTCAACAAATTGGTATCAAGGCAATCTGATATCATCTTCATTTTTTTCAACGAACTAGTGTCAGAGCCAAAGGCTTGGAAATTCTTGAGAGAGCGAGGTTTGATCAAGTCAATGGCCCGACTCGTTCTTTTGTGATGACAACCATGAAGTATGATATTATGATTTTGAATCGTAGCACTAAATTTTCACTGTGGCAGGTAAAAGATGTGAATAGTACTCGCTTAGATGGATTTGGACCATGCGTTATTGGATTGTGACAAGATGCTCACAATTTGGAAGCCAGCGGAGAAACAACAGAGGGAACAAAAGGCCCTATCTCATATTCATCTTCATCTTTCAAATAATATTCCTCAGGACGTTTTGAAGGAGAAGTCAGTCACTGCATTATGGCCGAAATTGAAGCAATTATGCATGAAGAAGAGTCTAACTAACAAATTGCATCGAAAACAGTGTCTATAATCTCATCGTATGACAGAATACACATCCCTTGAAGATCACCTGGCTATTTCTAAAGAAATTGTCGCTGATTTAGAAACCTTGGAAATTAAATATGATGAATATTTGAGTTTGATTTCGTTGTGTTCGTTGGCCACTAGACACGATCTTATATAGTTGTGATATTATCACCATTGAAGAAGTCTATGATGCTCTATATTTAAAGGAAAAGATGAATCATCTTGTTGGATCTGAGGTTCATGGATATAACCTCGTTGTTGATGGTGGTTGTGCAAGAGACAAATTAAAGTCTAACTTCAAATTTACTTGATAAAGGATTGTTATATGTTGTAGAATAAAAAAATTGGTTGCAAATCAACAATCAGAAACTTTAGGGGAAGCTAGAATTGTAGAAAATTGTCAGAGAACTTTTATTTATTTCTGACTACAACTTCAAACCTGACGAGGATTGAATTTTTGATACAACTTGCACTTTTCATATCTGTCTCAATCCGAATTTATTTTCAACATATGAAATATTTTCGAATGTGGTAATAGAAAATAATGCACCATATAGGATAGTTAGTATTGGTCGGGCTAGAATAAAGATATTTGATGGAACGACTAGAACACGTGATGCAGTGAGACACGTTCCAAATTCGAAGAGGAATCTTATCTTCTTGAGTATTCTTGATTCAAAAGGGTACAAGTACACTATTGAAGGTGGAGTTCTGAAGGTTAGTAAATGAGCACATGTTTTGTTGAAGGGACGTAGAAAAACCCAGTTATAAGTCTTGCAGTGTTATACATAATCTTTGATCAATAGCATATTTTAAGAACTCGGGTGGATTTAGAGTTGGAACCGTCTAATTTGAGATCTTCTTTAAAGAATATATCTCAATTGAATTTAAAGTTATTCAGATAAGTTATTGAAAATATTTCCATTTGCACTTCGACCTATCTATGTAGAGGAATTTCCATAGAAATGACATGCAGTAATATACTTGCTAGCCTTACACGACAACTGAAAGGTTATGGACAAATTATCTCACAAATGATGAGAGAAATGAAATAACAAATGAAATAAAATTGAATGGTCAAAATGATAGCTTATATGTATTTTTATTTGTTGTTATCAAACATTTCGTGGGAAGTCCTACTTCGTATCACGAAAGTTCCTATGAAGTTTTGATCAATTTAAAATGTCCAAAGCTTTATGATTTTCGATGGTATAAAGACATCTTCCTTACCAAAGTAATGTTTAGAGAAGACTATTTTCAATGGAAAGAGAGATTCATTCCAAAACTTCCAAAACTCTTTGCTGAAAGCGCTGGAACTTCAATTAAAAATCAAATAATGATACGATTCCATATACTATCTTAACTTTTAATGCAGTTATTAATTACATAGATAAGAAAGGATTAGCACTATGCAATGATATGAAACTCAAATCAAAATTCAAAGATGAAATATTTGAAACTCGACGTGAACTCGGATCATTTTGTGAATATTATGGCTTCAAGAAAGTCGTAGCTCCTTCATAAAATATAAAGGAAAATCCTATCCAAACATTTCGGGAAAAGATTTTATTAAAGAGAAGAAAAATATTGAAAACCTCAAAAAATAAAATTATTGTTAAAGAAAATTTTAAATGTCTAGCAAAAATATAACTTGTTGGAAATATAAACAAACATGTCATCCATATACTATCTTAACTTATAGTGCAGTTATTAATTACATAGATAAGAAAGGATTAGCATTATGCAATGATATGAAACTCAAATCAAAACTCAAAAATGAAATATTTGAAACTCGACGTGAACTCGGATCATTTTGTGAATATTATGGCTTCAAGAAAGTCGTAGATCCTTCATAAAATATAAAGGAAAATCCTATCCAAATATTTCGGGAAAAGATTTTATTAAAGAGAAGAAAAATATTGAAAACCTCAAAAAATAAAATTATTGTTAAAGAAAATTTTAAATGTCTAGCAAAAATATAACTGCAACCTTTATATTTGTTTGTACAGTTTATTCAAATAAGTGTCATATGAAAGGAAAAATCAATAATCTTCAAACAACTGAAAATATTAAGAATGAACTTAAAAATTTAATAAATTCAAGTTTTGAAGGAAATTTAGAATCAGACTATGAACAAGTTTATCAAAATCAGGAAGGTTCAAATTTTGAAGAAAGTTACAATTTGAAAAACAAATCAATCAATGTCCTTACTAAGGAAAAATAAATAATGCAAGACATAATTGAGAAAATAAAAGACCCTCAATAAAAAAAATCAATAAATTGTTAAAACCTCAAGAACAACTAAGAGAACAATTTAGCATGTCTCAATTGATGAATAGATTTAAGCAAAAATCTATATAAAAAATAACAAGTTTTGATTAAAAATCAGAAATCAATAAGATGAAAATTTAAATATCATGAATAGAACTTAGAAATATGTTAAAATGGAAATGGTCATTCTAATAACAAAATCTTTAGAAAATGAAGTTCCAAAAACAAGTAACATAGAAGAAGAATTTGATGAAGAATCTAAAGATTTTGAATAAGAAGAAGAAATTCCTGAAAAGGAAGAACATCTCAATGTAATTAATAGAATTCAACTGCAAAAATGATACTTTCAAATGACAATTATCATCAGTAAAGAATTCAAATTAAAATCTCAAGTCCGTATTGATTGAGGAGCAAATCAAAATAGTATTAGGAAATGATTAATCCTTACAAAATATATTGAAAAAATCATTGAGCGTCTATATGGAGTTAAACTTAATATTCAATATAAACTTTCAAAAGCTCGTGTTCGCAATTCAAATATTTGTTTCAAAATATTTTCTATTTGGTAAAAAATTTGGATCAAGAAGTAATTCTTGGAACATATTTTATCGTTCAAATTTATCCCTTTCAAGCAAATAAAGAAGAATTAAAAACTACATTTTTAGTGAAAAATTATTTTCAAATTTAGAAATCCTCCAAGATGTGAATGCTTTTAAAAAAAGCTTCAATCTCAAAAATTAATTAATTGATTAAAAAAAGCATATTTAAATTTCTCAAAGAAGAAATCAAGTAGAAAAGAATAAAATATTAAATTCAAGAATCCAAAAATCAAGAAAAAATTAGACAAATAAAAAAATAAATTGAATCAGAAATATGTTGTACTATTCCAAATGCATTTCACAATTGGAATAGTTGTTTCTTTCTCGTACGTTTCTGATTTTAACGAATCGAGAATTTTTACAAAATCAAGGCCAATTCAAAAGAATAAAAAATTACTTGATTAGTGTTAAGGAAATAAATGATTTACGAGGAAAGAATTTAATTCGTCTAAGTCATATTGAAGTTGTTCAACTTTCTATGTCAATAATCAAAGTGAAATAGGAAGAGGAGCTCCAAGATTAGTTACCAATTAGAAGTCTTTAAACAAAGTCCTTCGATGGATTAGATATCTCTTATCTCAAAAGAAATATCTATTAAATAAAATTTTAAGTCAGTGACATTTTTAAAATTTGATACGAAATTTGATTTATGACAAATCCAGATTGTCAAATAAGATAAATATAAAATTGCATTTAATGTTCCATTTAGTCAATATGAATGGAATATGATGCTATTTGGATTTAAAAAATGCTCATTCTGAATTTCAGAAAATTATGAATTACTTTTTTCAATTGAATACAAAACTTTTCAATTGTCCACGTAGATGATGTTCTAACCTATTCAGAAAGTTTAGAATAATATTTTAAACACTTAAATATTCTCTTCAAGATAGTTAAATGGATCAGCAATTTTGTCAAAAATAATTTTATGTCAAACTAGGATTAAATTTCAAGGTCACCACATTTCTCAAGAAATGATTACACAAGTTCAAAGAAGTCTAGGTCTTCCAGCACGTTTTCAAATGAAATCTTAGACAACAAGCTTTCAAATGTTCTTAGGATGTGTCATTATATGGCAGATTTGGTTTAAAACATTAGGCAAATCTATAAACCTCTTTATCTAAGACCAAGGAAATATCTTCCTAAACGGATTCAACAACATACTATAGCTGCCAAAGCTATTAAAGAAGCAGTTGAAACTCTCTCGTCTCAATATAGTAAACCCAAGAGTGTTTCTTATTGTAGAAACAGATGCTTCAGATATAAGATATGTGTTGCATCCCGTTTTATACTAGTTAAAAGTCAAGATTTTATTTCAAAGTTAAAGGTTCGACTAATCAAAGTCAAATAAGGACTTCTATGGAATAAATTATTTTCTTGAAGTTTATTTTACAATTGACAATACTTGAGGGTTTAAGATGGACATCATTTAAAATTGGAGATGTAATTATCTATTATTGGAAGCTAAATGACTTAATGTTATCAAATGGAAGATAAAGGACTTCCTTTACAAATTCCACTGACTAGCATTAATTGAACCCATTTTACTCATTTCTATACACACACACAGAAGCAGAGAAATGGTGAGAGGCAGACAATCGAAAAAAAAAAGGATAAAGAAAAGAAGAAAAGATGAAAGAAGAAAGAAGAAGAAGAAGAAGAAGCAGAAAAGAAAGAAAGAGGTGGAGGAGGAGAATGAGGGAAAAGAGGTAGTTCAAGCTTGATTTTCATTTTCCCTTCTCTTTATTTTCTTCAAGAGGTGGAGGAAATTTTATGCTAAAGTTGCTAGGATTTAATTTGTTGGTTTAATTTTCTGATTAAGTGAAAAGAGTATAACTTCTTGCTCAAGTTGATTGATTGATAAATTTTCAATTGAATTAAGGTAAGTAATAACAATTGAGCAAACCCTAGAATTTTTAATTGGGTTATTGAGTAAAAATAGTTTGTGAAAATGTTATGTTGATGGAATTACTCACATGAAAGCATGAATTTATGGAACAAGATAAAAGTTAAATTGGTTGAGTTGGTTTCTAGTCTTAATTAGATTGGAATGTATGATTATTTCTATGATCGTGATGAAGGTAAATTTTGATATAGTAAATATTTGTGAAGGTTAGAATTAGCTCCAAATGATTAAAGGAAATTTGAGAAATTTATTCAAGTATCGAGAAATCAAGTTTCAGTATTCAGTTATTATATTCAGAGCTACTTAATATGATAGTAGTTAAATTGGCTATTTTGTAACATATTTCAAGTAGTGACGAAGATTGAAAAAATTTACCGACCTTCATAGCCTGTAATTTGTCTTGAGTAAGTGAAAAAACTTATTTTTTTCTCACAAATAAGTATTTATTAAATTTATGTTCGATCGGAAAGTTACCTATTTCTTATAGTTAAATTGACAACATGATTTTCTAAATAAAATAGATTTTGTAATTAGTTCTTTTAAAATTTAAATTCGGATGAATCATTTCATTGGCATATTATATTGGTATGTTTCAATGTATCTAACGCTATTTTTAAAATCCTCAGAAAGTACCCATGTGAATTTACTCACTCTACACTGGTGTGAATGTATTTCCATAATGTATGACCATCATGGTCATTTATCAGCTTTGCACTATTGTGAATGTGTTTTCATAGTGTATGATCAAATTATAGCCTTCAGGTAGCTCTGCACGCGTATGACCAGAATTACAGAATTTCATAATTGAATAGATTTGTCATGTATATCGGTAGTAATCGATACATGAGTATTGTTATTCCGAGTACCTTTTTTTGTGTGATTTTTCAATATTATACAGTTTAATTTAATTTTTCAAGACTACGTGATTTAATTTATTCAGTTTAAAAAGTAAAGATTTCAGCTTATAATACTGTGAAAGGATATTTTCACTCATATTTACAGATATATGATTTCTTATATCCGTTTTACCTTATAATTGTTTATTCAGAATAAATAGTAAAAATTTTATGATTCCATTATCCTTTAGTCTTAAAAGTATTATCAAGTTTTAGACTTTCTTAAAGTTGTAATAGCAAAAGTAAGAATTTTTAGAAAGTTTACATAAATAAAAATATATATACTTATTTGCGGAATATCCACTCACCGAGTTACAAGCTCACATCTTTTGTCACCCTTTTCATTATGAGATAGTGGCTGAGTTGAGCAATGTTGGAGCCCATCGATCCACTGAGTTGAGCTACACATTGTCTTTAGTTGTATGACTCATTTTGTCAGTTTATATAGTTCATATTTCTTTTTGGGAAACATGCATATTTTGTCAAAAATGTTAATATGTAATTTATGTATCAATATCATGGGCTCGCTGCATATTTGGTATCTTTAGTACTTTTGTTTGTAAATAATAGTAAACGTCGATTTACCAGTATTTTATTTTGAAGTTTGTGTTTTGAGGGGCTAGGGTACCCTCTTTTAAATTATATGTACAAATTTGAGGAAATTGATTATTGTTCAAGTGGTTTTAGTCCATATTTTGTCATATTTTTTATAAAAATATGTCACAATCAAAGTAGGTCAAAGTTGCCTGGTGGTGGTCGGGCACTTAACTGGTATCTACCATCGGCGTACGCCACATGTTGAGTCCACTAGGGTGATTTGGGACAGGTCGTGTCAATTGGTATCAGAACATGGTCATAGAGTCAGTAGACTTGATCTATTTTGATTTAGTTGTCAACATGTCATACATATTTGTAGGAAGGTCATGTCTTATGATGGTAAGACTCGTAGGCTCCAAGATGTGCCACCTCAACTCTAAGTTACTCCTAATAGAGAGAATATTGTAGGGTTGAAAAATCAATTTATCAGATTCATGAACAGTCACGACACGGGAATGTAGCTTTAAATGATCCTATAGCTGATAGGATTGCTGCAATTGTTGCTTCTGCTTTACACAACTCAGATAAAGAGTATAGCATAGAACGAGCAACTAAATTGGAGGATAAAGTATTTACAAGTACAATTGATCCAGAATAGTCGAATCTTGGATGGTAAAGATTGAAAGAGTGTTTGATGTTATGGGTTGTCCTGATGAAGGAAACTATGCCTTGCTACCTTCTTGTTAGAAGGGAGTATATGATTGGTGGAGATTAGTGCAAAGAAAATATATCGATCATTTTGTGATCTCGTGAGATGATTTTAAGAAGGATTTCAATGACTTTTATTGGCCTTATTCCTATAAGAATGAAAAACAAAACGAATTTTTGAGGCTAGTACATACGTCTACGGTGGCTGAATATCAGAAAAAGATTGTGGAGTTCTTGTAGCTGATGAAGTTGATAAATATAGATGGTTTGAACAGGGTTTGAGGGAAGAAATCAGATCGATGGTAACTGCAACGGGATATGAAAATTTGGAAAACTTGTGGAAGCAGCGCTGAGAGTTGAAAAAAGTCTTTCAAAACTACAAATGGATTAAGATCAAATAAGGCCTAGAGTTGGTAGTGATAATCAGACATGAGCAGGAGTCTCTATCAATAGACTACCTATGAGGGATCGTAGAGGAGGTAGATTGTTTCCACTTCTAATAGCTTCAAATCCAAATCTCGTGGAAATCATGGCTCGAGATTGAGCCAGAGGTCGATACAACAGCCAGGGTATAGCTCTACTTAGACTCAGGGATCTTTCCACGGATCATTTACTCCTGGAGAGGGTGATAGTTTTTGCCAGGTTTCCTCAGTGTTAGCCATGTAGAAGATTTCATCTTGGTGAGTGCCTTAAAGGCATTGGTGTTTGTTATCATTGTGGTCTGACAGGGCATATGAGAAGAGTGTCCAGTTCGCATTCAGCAGGGTGGTTTATCATAGGGAACATTTTCACAACCAGGTCGTGGTAATTCTAAGCAGAATTAGAACCATGATATGTTGGCTATTAAAGCACGTGCTACGATTGTTGTTCAGACAGATGTCGTTGGCAGCAGTAACACTAGACAGAAGGGCCGACAGGACATCCCAGGACTCAAGGGAGAGTTTTTATTGTGACTCAGCATGATGCTAAGGAGTCACCAGATGTAGTCATGGGTATGTTATCTATTTTTAGCAAAAATGCTCGTTCTTTAATTGATTTAGAAGCTACACATTCATTTATATCATATACATTTTCTATGTATATGGACCATATGTTGAAACCGTTAAACACTGACTTGGTAGTAACGAATCCTATACAAGATTTAGATTTAGTTACCAATGAATACAAATATTGTGTGATTAGAGTGAATGATCGAGTTAAAGGCTAATTTGATTCCACTTGATATTCATAATTTTAATGTTATACTAGGCATGGATTTTTTTTAGCTGCAAATCATGCTTCAGTTGATTGTTTTCGCAAATAGGTGGTGTTCAGAAGGCCAGGAGAGCTTGATATTATTCTTAGTTGTGAACGGAGAATATTACCTTCATGTATTATATCCGCGCTTGATGCGCATGGATTGCTTAGAAAATGTTATCATGCATATTTGGCCCATGTGATTGACACCAAAATTACTAAGTTGAAACTTGAAAACATACAGGTGATAAGAGATTTTCCTGATGTTTTTCTTGAAGATCTTCAACGTTTATCTGCAGACAGGGAAGTTGAGTTTACCATTGGCTTGATCCCAGGGACTACACCAATCTTACAAACACTTTACAGAATGACTCCGATAGAGCTCAAGGAATTGAAAGTTCAATTGCAAGATTTAGTTGATAAGAGTTTCATTAGACGCAGTATATCTTCTTGGGGAGCACTGGTATTATTTGTGAAGAAGAAGAATGGCATAATGAGATTGTATATTGTCTACAGACAGCTGAATAAAGTGACTATTCGCAATAAGTATCTTTTGTCTTGTATCATGATTTGTTTGACCAACTTCGAGGTACCCGCTATTTTCAAGGATTGATTTGCACTCAGGGTACTATCAACTCCAAATTAGGGATGTTCATGTACAGAAAACTGCTTTTAGGTCGCGAAATGACCATTATGAGTTTTTGGTGATGGCATTTGAGTTGACTAATCTTCCAACAACATTCATGGATATGATGAATATGGTGCTTCACCTATATTTAGACCAATTTTTTTTTTGTTTTGTTTTTATTGATGATATATTGGTTTATTCTCACAATCGTGATGAGCATGCTAAGCACTTGAGGATTATTTTGTAGACTTTGCGAGATAAGCAGCTATATGCTAAGTTCATCAAATGTGAATTTTGGCTTGAAAAAGTGTTTTTGGGTCATGTCATCTCAACAGAAGACATTTATGTAGATCCTCAGGAAATTGAGGCAGTACTGAAATTGGAACGCCCTACTGATGTGACAGAAGTATGGAGTTTCCTTGGACTCGCAGATTATTATTGTCGATTTGTAGATGATTTTTCTAAAATTGCTCTTCCCCTAACTAGTTTGACTCGAAAAAAATCTAATTTTATATGGATTGATGAATGTGAAAAGTGTTTTCAAGAGTTGAAGAAAAAATTAACTTGTGCTCCTATACTTACTCTTCTATCTCCGGGTGAAGAGTTTGTGATTTATAGTTATAGTTCACGCTAAGGATAGGGTTGTGTTCTAATGCAGAATGGAAATATTATAGCTTATGATTCAAGACAACTGAAGAAGCATGAGTTAAACTACACAACTATATTGTTTAGCTTTGTTGTTTTATTCCTGAAAGGAGTCTTGACCTTATTGGTCATCCACCAATTCATCTATTCCATTACAGTCATCGCCGTTTATCTTGAGCATAGTCTTCGATTTTTTATTCAACTAAACTGCTTGATGTTTTTGATGCATTTGAAGTTGATTCTACTAAGGAGGTAGCACGTTGAGCTAAAAGTGCAAATTCTTAAGGGTCTCTGCACTGAGCCATCATGGGCATCAACTTACTTTTCTCAATTAAAAAAAAAAAAAAACAGCCTGTTGTTCATGAATCTTTGAATTTCTTTGAGAATTCTCTGATTTTTGAAGTTCACAACTTTCAATCCAAGCTGGGACCGCTTTTCGGGAAAAGTTAGTTTCGGTAAACTTCTCCCACCATTTTATCTTGGATCTTCTGATAATATGCTTTGGAGAGTATTTTGAATTAATATGAAAATCCTAACAAATTATCTATGAAACTTTGAATATTTTTGAAAATTGAAAAAGTAACCATTCTCATTGTTGAAGAAATTTGGTTCATTGTGCCTTGAAATGTTGAAAATCTTGAGAAACAAAACTGTGAAGTATTTGTTCCTCATTTCCAAAATACAATAACTAATTTTGAAACCATGTTGGGAAGGATGAATTGCATTTATGATCAAACATAATAAACCAGTGTGATGCAAATTCCTCGAGAAATCTTGATTCTGGGGTCAGAAAACAACCAAACGAACACCACACTACCAAGGCTCGACCCAAAACTTCCCCACCTTATTTGCTCCAAGTTTCATCCTCACGAAGGAGATATGGTGGTGGTGATTGCAAGCCCACACAAGGAGGAAGGAGAAGAGAATAACAATGGTTGGAACTCATCAAGAAATCCACCAAACAAAACCCGACAGCCCTTTCTTCTCCATGGTTGCCTCTCCTATCCACTCTCTTGCACACACTTCACACACACTCAAAAAACNTTGGAACTCACCAAGAAATCCACCAAACAAAACTCGGTTGCCCTTTCTTCTCACAAATGGCTGGGAATGGGGGGAATAAATAGGAGTCAATTAGGTCACTTAATTTTGGGGCAAATACTCCCTCCAAAATGGGCCAAAGTCCACTAAATGGGCTACCAAATAATTCCCACAACTAACCACATAAATGGGCTAACAACATAACCATCTTAACCCAAACTTGGGCCATCCAAAAGTATAGGTCGTTTTCGAGTCGAGCCAAGTCTATGGTGTAGTTAAATAATCCGACAACTGTTTTATATCATCGTCCGAATTTATTTGGTATCAAAACCCAACAACCAGGAATGAGAAACTGTCATAATATATAAAATCATATACCATGCATTTTGATCATCAAAATGATTGAAATTCAAAGTAGAAAAATTTTCTCGAATATTAATTTTCTTTGATTCCCATGGACGTTGTCCTCATTCTTCATAAGAGAGGACTTTTAAAAATTTTTATTCTGAAAACACTATTTTGATAGAACCTGGCTTATGAGTTATTTTTCGCGAAATGAGTATATCGAAGAATAATCTCAGTAAAGGTTCGTCTTATTGATATTGTCTATCAAAAATCAGAATCCTTCTGAAAGACATTTTGAAGACATTCTTTTTTCGAAGAACATTGAGTTATCCACTATCTTTCAAGACCAACAACTGGCAGAGTGATCTCTTTAGTAAAATATTGAAATTTCGAGAGTTTTGACTGTGACTGATTTAATACTGGCAATTTACCATATGCAATTTCAACAACCTTTTTTAAATTGGTTGGGTTTCATGTATTTTGAGATTTTTTAGGAATTTGTGGATGTTTTGGAGGGCAAATATCAAAAGGTTTGACTTTCTTGAAAGGAGATCTAAATTGATTTTTAAATGGATTTCTTGGCTTGGGAATATTTCCTAGAATTTGAAAAGTATCTGAGGTTTGTACTTGACTGGAAAGAGCTTCGGATTTTGCTAGACTAGGTTTTGAAGCTTGAGTTATTTTTTGAGATGAAGAACTTTGTTCAATACTTTGTAACAGATATTGATCAACTGAATTGTCTTCGTTTTCTTTTCTTTTTCCTTGTTGACACTCATTTTTGCCCTTTTTCGATAGGTTTCTTCTCTCTTTTGATTTCTCTCTTATCAATTTCGCTCTATTTGTAGAACTCTCACACTTTCCTTGTAATAATTCTCTTGTAAAGAAATGTAGTAATATGTTAGAATTTCCTTCTACATATTGAATTTTGAAATCAAAATAGAACAAAATAGCTTGTCATCTAGCAATGATTTCTTTTGAAATAAAA
>CAIGRP010108238.1:0-21812 GCA_903798385.1 Fraxinus cuspidata | reverse complement strand
CGCATCATTATAACTCTTGAATGTCGAAGTTGATCATGCCAAAGTATAAATTTTTTTGGATCAACGAATTTCTAGTTCGTGATAATATTTGATTCAACCATTTTTATAAATGCATAATACATGCCAGATGAGAGAGCATGTGGTTTTTCTTTTATCTGCTTCTGACTAGATACAAAAGAACTTTTGCAAAAATATTCAATATTTCTTATATCGTCTTAATGTGATATCCAGTGCAACAAGTATCTTTAAAACTGAGCAAATTTCTACTGAATTTGTTTGAATAAAGTGCATCGCCAATATATAATTTTGTATTATTCGGTAAAATAATACAAGCTCTTCCGGAGCCTCAACGATATTTGATGCACCTGATATCGTATTAACATTATTTTCTGCTAATGTTAAGTCAAAAAAATATTTTTTGTCTTGAAGAATAGTATGTGTAGTTGCACTATCAATCAAACAAGTTCCTTTGGCCAGATACGAAAGAAATTATGCAAAGATATTCAACATTATTTTCTTGCATTGTCTCAATATGATATCCATTGTAACGGATATCTTTAAAACTAAACAAACTTCTTCTGGATTTGCTTGAATAAAGTGTATCGTCAATATATAATTTTGTATTATTCGGTAAAATAATACAAGCTCTTCCGGAGCCTTCAACAATATTCGATGCACATGATATCCGTATTAACATTATTTTTTGCTAATGCTAAGTCCAAAAAATATTTTTTTTGTCTTGAAAAATAGTATGTGTAGTTGCACTATCAATCAAGCATCTTGAGAATCCATCATAAAGATGATGACGAAGAAAGATGAGTGTTTTTGCACGATCCTGGATGGATTCTTTGTTTGATTAAGTACGCAATATAGCAAAAAGAAAATACAATTAGTTTCGAAAAATATGATTAAACATCAAATAGTCAATATCAACACGATATAAGTTATGTGTTTTCCTTAAGGGATAAACACTAATTTAAAATAATATATTTTTCAAAATATGTACTACTTCGAAAACACGTGTTTTACTATTGTTTCTTCAGGAACAACGTCAATATTTTTTTGGAATATTGAAAAAAATAATTCATACTCTTCAAGAGCAAGCAATATTTTTATGAATATTAATTATAATATTGTACTATTTCAGAAGTAACAAATTATTATTTAGGATTATTTACAAAATCATACTTCTTCAAGAACAACAACGAGATATATTATCAATTTAAATTTATAAGAGAACATTTAAAAATATTTATTCAGATTAAAGACAAAAAAAAAATATTCAAAAATCATTGTATATATTTTGCAAAACATACAAAAACAACACGAGCATAAAGTTGCTACAATTATGATTTGCATGGGCTAATTAGTTCTGTCATATAATTACAAAATTAAATGTGGCCAATGATTTATTTTTAAAAGAATTTTGTCAACTACGTATAATTGGCGTGTCAAACTCCATATATTTGCTTATAAATTAAAGAGCAGATGCATATGTAAAATGAAAAAGAGTTAATTCTTTGGTCAACATCCTCTAATATATGCTAAACTAATTGCAGTAAATTCATACACAGATTTGCTAAACCAATTGCAATAAAATCGATTGCGGCAGGTAATAATTCATACACACAAATTGTTTGCAGCATAAAAAGAAATTCACGTTAATTGTGGCAAAAACAAAAGGCCAGGAAGAAATACATACGTCACCAAATTCACATGGCAGAATGATTCACCAAAAATTCTCGGGAAGAAATTTACACGTTTTATATTGAATATGTATATAAAAAAAATTCATGTCACCAAATTGATTTTTGTGTATGTGACTCATATAATTATGCTTATGAAATTATTACATTTTAAGATAATAGTGCTGATAATGTGTTATGAAATAAAAATAATATATCAAGAAAAGAAGAAAGTATAAGAGTTAAAACTTAAGTGTGCATTTTATAGAGAATCAATACCAGAATTTATAGGATTTAAAATAAAAGTTACAATTGGAATTAAATAAACTCTATGAACTAGATAAGAATTATCTATATATTATAATAATACTAAATAATCATTAATAATGATCTCATTATTTTACAACATTTACCATCTTATTGCTGAATTTTGGATTTACAAATTTTGCTTCAAAAAATTCCTAGGAAAAAAATTTAAATGCACCCTACAATTTGAAGTCCAACTTACGTTTGACTCATATTTAAAAAATTGCATGTCAACCCTAGTACGAATTTTTATGGGTCGTTTGATTAGATTACACAAATTAACACCCTACAGTCCACCAAAACAGAAAAAGGTTTACATAAACGAGGGTGCGTTTAATTGTCAAATTTTCTACGAAAAATGTGTTTTTTCTACTAAATTTCCTACTTTTGTGATGTTTAATTGACAATTATTTCCACGAAAAATATTTCCTACTTCTGATCACGTAACCATATTTTCCTTAAAACAAAAAAAAAATTAAACAAAAACATTTTTTTAAAAAGATGTAGTTTTTATTTTTCAGGTAATTCTCTGTCTCTCTCTCTCTCTCATCTACCCATTAATAAAAAATGGATAAATATAATATTTTTTTAGGTAAAAAACTAAATTAATCAAACACTTATGATGCATTTAATTGACAATATTTTTTATGAAATTTTTTTCTACCCAAATTTCTTCTTTTGTACCATTTGTTTGACATTTTTCCCACGGAAATTTTTTTCCTACTTTTGATCATGTTATCATATTTTCCTCAAAACCAAGGAAAATATTTGCTTTAAGAGAGTAAAATTTTATTTTCCAAAAAATTCTCTCTCTCTCTCTTATCTACACCCTCTCACATCTATCCACCAATAAAAAATGGATAAGTCTAATATTTTCTAAATTGAAAACTAAATTAATCAAACACATTTAATTAATAATTTTCATACAAATAAGTTATAAACAATTGAATTACCTAAATTTATTTTCTTTCTATGCAAATTCTATACTCGCAGTCAAATACAAGTTGAAATCTTGAGCCGCAGAGTTGCTGGCATAAAATACAACCTTCCAAGTTCGTTTCTCCATGTTCACCATTTTTCCTTTGACGACCAAGAAAATGTATACAAGAAACAGAAAAAAAATATGTATAGAAAATGACACGGGACAAATCTGTCTCACTAATATTAGTTCTCACCTTGGCACAACCTGTAGAGACCAAATTTTTTTACATTTGCTCCTTTGACGATCTCAACAGATTCTCCAAAACTTTCTTTTTCTTGTTTCATTCTTTTCTTTTGTAAAATTAAGGAGACTCTTGCAAATGAATGGCAAAGTACACTTTTTCAAACCCTAAACCTATTAACAAAATGCCTTTGGAAAATTCCAAACTTTTTAGGACTTCATGCACAAATTACTATTACCAGCTTTTCTAGTGCTCCAATGGCATCCCCAACTGCACTTTATGTAGCTGTCGACGTATGGGATTCATTCTGTTCTGTTCTGAACTGATCGTGCTACATCCAGACTCTGAATCAACCAACAGTTTCCAATCCAACAATTTCTGCATCTACAAGAGTTATCAGATATTGTTACAACGCCACTGGGGATTTACACGAGTTTATTTCCTGCACGTTTAGACACTGAAGACACTTGAGGCGGGTGATAATCTGGCCAAAAGAAGGGCGTGCCTGTGGATTTCTGCAGAAGAAGAACATCACAAATTAGATTTCCTAAGGGGAAAAATAGTTCATTTCTGTTATCTACAACATACATCGATTAGACAATACTATATAATACTGCATACCAAACGTGCAGTTTAACAGGAATACAATGCATTCAATCAAGTATCACTGTATCAGACACTGAGAGGTAGAAACTAACCTATTCCAACATTCACTTATTATCTCCGCAACCAATGGATCCACTGTGAGCGGAATATCAAGGCATCTACCCTGGAATCCAACAGCTCCAACAACCTGCATCGAATTCATTCCTGTCCATGGAACTCGTAGAGTCGCCAACTCCCAAAATATTACTCCAAAGCTATATACATCAGATCTGCACATACGATAAGTCAATTATCAAGAAGATTATAAATAGAACTATCAAGAAAAATCATATTCTTCCATATATAAAGTACACATCATGTACAACTCACTTCTCATTGGAGGGTTCATTTCTTAGAACCTCTGGTGCCATCCACTCTGCCTGCATATTGAATAGCAATAGCCAGTAAATCATTTCCTGTTGCTATCAGTTTTTGTTCTTTCATTTTATTTCAAATTTCTTTTTTTACCGAAAGGGGAAGAGAGGGGTGGGCACACTGAATGACTAATTGATCACCCAAGTCTAACATGCATTACCGTTCCAGCAGCTGACTTCGAAGATAGAAAAGTGTGGTGCTGCAATCGTGACATCCCAAAATCACCAACCTAGCAAGCCACGCATGAGAGAATAAATCAGTGGGGAGAAAAGGTAGGTTCAGTGTCATACCGAAAATGTCCTAAATATTAATAATTAGACCAAACCTTAACAACCCAGTTCTTATCAACAAGGAGGTTTGGAGTCTTCAAATCACGATGCACAATGATAGGTTGGCTCGTGTGTAAGTAATTCATTCCCTTGGCCTGCAAGAAAGTGATATATGAACAGATGGGAGTAAAATCTTTATAACTGAAGTAAAAGAGAACAAGATTATCTGGCTAATACCACATCAAGCGCCATTCTTATCCGCCTTTTTTCATCAATTTGGATATTTGGACGGTGCAGCAGCTTATACAAACTACCCCTGCATATAGAAGAAGACAGTGTGAACTATAGAAGAATGGGGCAAACAGAAACATAACATCAACTTGTGTTGGATATATAGTGCAGAAGAAGCCGAACAGATCATGCATATGTTATGATTTCATAGGATATCTCCAACTCAGGTCCTTTCATTCATAAAAGGCAGTAGAATCAAGAAAGACATGATTCTGTGTAATAGCTTGCCTTATGAAAAGAGCTTCAACAATCTCATCTTACCCACCCACAGGGAAAACAAGGAAAGGGGAAAAAAAAGAAACTCATAAAGCAGATAACACAAAGGTATTCCCACAGAAAAACTACCCAAACCTAGTTAACCATCCTAGTGTGTATGCATGCAAGCTGGGGTTACTTGTCTGAGACAGGGACAGAAGCCATCATTCTATGGGATTAAGAATGTGCTAAGACAGCCAAATCCATCCTAGCCTGTTACATGAGCTATTGAGGTTTACCTTGGTAGAAACTCGGTCAATATGGACAGATTTGGGGGAGTTGTTACAGCTCCCATGAAAAGAACAACATTTGGATGCCTCAGCCTCAACATGATATCAACCTGCATAAAATGAATGACAGTGAACAGAGTTTGAGCATTTACCTATTGTTCCTAAGGTATATAGTGCACAAGACAAAATGAGCTACATTCACACTTACCTCGCATTTAAATTGTGCGAGTGCATTGCCTGTGATGTCTTGTTTCATTAATTTTTTGACAGCAACTTCCTGTCAAGAAACAACATTAATTTAACAAAGTAATTCAAAATAAGCTATGATACGTCTAATATCAGCACAAGGTAAATGATTTTCTACGCAAGTGAAGATGTAAAAACACCACAAAATGTTAGCCAGGTTTAAAGAGAGCTACACCAAAATGAGCAATGCCTGAGATGGTAGCAAAATGTTTTGTCAAGTTAGACGCTATAGAAGAGGTGGCTCAGATGTATAGAATGCATTCGAACCCCAGTTTACTGAAACTAAGAATTAGAGATTGCTATTGTTGTACAAAGACACGTGAGGCTCTACTCACCTTCTCCAAAGATAGATACCATTAGAGAGACATAAAAACTCAAGCACATAACCTGACCACAATAATTTGAAACTAACAATAGTTTGCGTAGATCTTAGTGGTCCAAATATTGCATTTACCTCACTTTAATACATTAAGCCATAAATGAATCAGTCTACAACATTCAGTAAGAGGGACAAAAAAACTACATACGAGGCTTGAAATGCAATGAAAAGAAGCTTGAATAATCTAATGCTTGTAAAGTTTTTACTTCAAAGAAATTATCAACATATCTGATCAATGCATAAATATAAAGCTTACCGTGCCATTCCACTCTGCTCGGTAGACTTCACCATATGATCCTGCAAGATACGGAAGGAAATTGAATATGTTCAGTATAGAAAGACTGTCAAATTCCAGTAGAGACCATAGTTTCTGACAAAAATCGAAAAACATATAGCAATTAGAAAGTAATAAAAATCTAGCAGGTAAAAAGGCAACTTCCACGACTAATTGACTAACTCATGCATTTTTTTCTAAGGCTAAATACCAGAATTAGTACATCTTCAGAAATCCTAAATAAAGAAAAGAATTATTAAAAGAAGCAAAAAAATGTACCTACAGAGGAGCTCAAAAGAAAGTGAGAAGACTACAGAAGGTTTGCCATCCAATGCAATTGCAAAACCTTGCTATAACAACTAAAGGCAAAACCAATAGACAAAGAAATTGTTTCCTTAATGAAGCAGGTCCCATGCTCGAACTGATCTCATGATGTACATCTAATATCTTTACCTCTTCTACAATTTGTTGGGCAGCAGGCAGAAAAGAATTCTCAGACAGTTACCAACTTTGACTACAGAAAGATCATTCATGAGCAATACTATGAACTAAGAGCGAGTGGTTGATGATTTGAACAAATTCAAGGATCGAGTGAACATTTAAAACACAGAAACATTATTCAAATTATCAATATCTTAATTTTTATGTTTGAAGCTGAACCACTTGAGCCCTGTTATCAACATCCATACTCCAAATATAAGAAAAGAAAAAAACACCCACACACATACCTTACTCTAATGTCACAACAGATCTCAAACCTTCAATGAGAGTAAATCTAATGAATTGAAACTTTACCTATACCAATACGTTCACCAATCTGAAGATCTTCCCACAAAATTCCAGAAACCCCATTCAACACAGCGTCATTCGGCAAATTGTGCACCTTGCTAGCATTAGACTGGTCACTGCAAGCTACTTCCATCACTTCCAATGAAGATTCATCTTTATCTCCAGATATCTGCACAAGGCCACCATCAACTGCAATGCCATTATTTTGGATCACTTCATCAGTTTGGCCTTTAACAAGATGTTCTGCAACTAACGTATTAGAAGATGAATTACATCCAGGATTAGAAAAAGCAGGGTCCCTTTCTAGCTGTTGTGCTGCCAACACTTCAGGAAAATAATTTATGCTGTCTTTCCGTAAAACATCACCAAATAACTTCACTCCTTCGTTCGATGCTGTACATGAACTTTTGGCAATTCCTGACGCAGAGGCAATACTCCTTGTATCTAACCCAAAATTTCGATGATGACCACTGGGTACCTCAGTAGGAATTAGTGTGCCTGGAGCCCCCATTAAATCAATAATGTGCTCGCTGCATCAATAAAAATCAACATAAACTCACTGCAACAATAAATAAATAGCACAAACTCACTGCTTCAATTAAAAAATCAGAACTAACAAATGTGTCTTATTTGAATACTTATGGACCTAGATGATTTTTTTCTGAACAAAACCAATATAGAATAATTGTTGAATGCAAAAAAATAATTACAAGAATCGAAATGAAATAGGAAGAAAATTATTTCATATGGAAACAGCAGTTTGATTAAATAGTAGATTTTTAGTCTCGTGGAGGGTACAGAAAATGTGCAAATGAACAGGAAATGTTAGACGGGTTTAGATTCTTCTTCAAAGTATGCTGTAGAAAAGTGAATTACACCAGCAAACAAAAACTGCAGCATGAAAATACGAAATTTGTAATAGGGATGATGAGCCATGAAGTTCCCTGCAAGATGAAAATGGGAAGTTCTTTTTCAATGCATCTCACAAACATTAACAGAGATGAAACTCATCATACTCTAATGACGAGCAGAAGCTCAATTACATGACATGAAGTTACCAAAACTAGCGTACAAGCAAGCATAAACATTCAGGAAAGTTGCTACCTTCCATTATCCAATTTTATCAAGTTCACAGCTCCATCATCAGTGCCGGTATAATAACTCCCTTTGACCAGCTTACATGGAAGGTTGATTCTATCAGCAAGTACCTAGATGTACAGAATTTAATTTTTAAACAAAATGCTATACATATCAAATATAAAAAAATAAAACATATATATTATAATTAAACTCTTGTGTGTTAAGTAAAGTTTGTTAATCTATACATTTAAACAGAAATAAGATACTACTTTAATCAATATGCAATCGATTGTAGAGATGGTACTACTTCACCTATGAAAGTTGCTAATTTGATTCTATCAATAAAAGAGCTTGAACAAGTAAAGGGACTACTTTTTCATCAAGGCCAGAAAATACTACAAGTATAAGGAGAAGGGTAAGCTTTTACAACCTTAAAGAGCAAGGCTCTATGGCGCGAATGTCCAACATCAAGACAGCCAAGCGGAAGGATGATTGTATTCAGAAAAATCTGCAACTCATAACTTCTTGTTTTCCACCTCCCAGACATATCTTCTGCGTCACTAACAGGACCCCCCATTCTGTCAACAACAAGGTTTGCAATCTTTTGAACAAGAAAACTTGTTTTTAGGCCAGCATAAAAAGCATGGCATTCCATAGCCATGAAGCACACTTTATCCTCAAGCTGCTGTAGTTCCATATCAACTACACGGTTGACCAAAACAGCTTCATAACCAACATTATCCGAAACAGACATTACTTCAAGATCAAGTAGCGATGGCAATTGTTCTTGGACCACCAAACTTGAGTTATTTCCAGAAACATCATAGAATCCATTGATTACTTTCTCATCATAATTTACAACACTACAGCTCTGCACCAACCAAAGAATAACACCAAAAGAAATCATTAATTGCTTTAACTAATATCTAAAACTAATAACTTCGAGACAGCAGTTGACACCGATAACTTTGAGACAGAAGTTGACACTAACTTAAATCATGATTATAGTCCACTTTGTCGGTTTCCACATAATGTGGATACTTATCCTACTATTCTAATCTTACTAGGTTGATTAGTTGTTTAATTGATATTCATGTTGAAAGGAGGTAACCATCCCATTTTCTCACAAAGATGTACTATATTGTATAGATTGCACATAGGCTAAAATATAAATTTCAGTCAACATATGTGCCAATTATAAAGTGTACAAACACACAAAAAAAATAAAATTTATAAAAATTTATAAAAAATTGTTAAATAAATTGAAATGCAAGTTTACCTTGACATTTGCATGTCAATCCAAACAACATTTATTGCAGTTATATGCAAAATTATTTATTTATTGGTAGAAGTTCTACAACACCACTTGTTAATAAAAGAAAATGGCGCAAGTGCTTTAGAATCGTGCACTATTATAATTTATATGGACTTATTAGAAATTGAAGTAAATATTGCAATGCTAGGCCAGCTTAACAGTGTAAATGATTAAAAAAATTATAATACAGTGCCATGAGAACTGAGTTGCTATCCCCCACCCCTTGTATCAGTTAATAGAGTGATGCAGATGTCCACACCAATTATAAGACTGCTTATCTAAATCCCAGTTCCACCGACAGTTTTTAATTGGAAAAAAAAAAAACCTTTAATACACCCCAATGAAGAAGTCAAACCAAAAATTAATTGCAAAATAATTTAGAGTAAAATTTTGTGAATGCACATTGATTTCTCTCCTAAACATCTTTACCCCCATATTTAAGAAAATCCCTAAACCACAATAAACAAGACATTAGAAATCCAACAATTCCTTTAACTAGAAAAGATTATAACCTCACGGCTAAAATTAAATGAAATTCGTGCAAAATTAATTGGTACATTTAGAAAAATCGAATAAAAAATAAACCTATAATTAAATGAGATTCGAGTAAAATTAATTGGTATATTCAACAAGGAAAAAAAAAACACCAATGACTGAAAATAGTTGATAATTACCCAATAGCGGAGAGACAAAAATTCAGAGAGGCTCCGCGAGGGCGAGCACCCGAGGCTAATCTGCTTGGCGACATTTATCTGTGCGGTTTCCTGGTTACCATCATTTCGACCCTGATCCGAAACGCTGATTGCCAAGGCCAACTCCACCTGGAACTCCTCCTCAAAGAAATTAAAGCTATTGAAATTTTCGTTTTCCAAATCCGACGTCGTCTGAGGCAAATCAGTTGGTGATGATGACGAGGTCGACGCAGGTGACGGTTGAAACGACATCGTCTGAAGGGAGGAATCGAGTGCGGGCGGCCTATGATGATCGCAGATGTGAAACTTCCGTAGCAAGTGTTTCATCTTCGACATGTCTAACTCTCATCGACCGAAAATCGAATTCAAATAAAATAATTATCAGAAAAATTGACTTCTTCTGATTGATAGATTAGGGTTTCTTGAGTACCGGTGGATGGAGAATTTGAGGATTGAGGTTTAGGGTAATTAGGATAGGATAGGGTAGGAGTAGGGGCGCTACTCTTCGTCGTCAAGTAATCAAACCAGTAGAGCAGAAATTAACTGCTCCCATCCAATGTATATACGCGTATAATGGATAGAAATTGGGCAGCTGGTTCCAAGATAATAATTAATTAACCCATTGTGCCACATTTACCAAATCACTTTACAGATTTATTTATAAAACAAATTATCTCTCTTAATTAGGTCAGAATCTCGTCAAACTAATAAAAAAAAATTAAAATTTTCACTTTCTTTTTGACATTTCATCAATCTATAAAAAATGATGTAAATAATAATGTACAATAAACATTTTCTTTAATTAATTATCTCGACTAATTATATTTGTACAATATTTATTTTTATAAATATACTACATTTTAATTATATTAAAGATCATTAGCCTTTATTTATCATCAAAACCATATACATAACTTTTTTTTTTCATCACATTGTTATTATAAAATTTCATTGATTAGAAAAATATTATCCTTAATCATGATTTTCGTCCAAAAATATTGTTAACTTATTTTAAAATAAAGTTCAAATATTTAATCATATTTTTGAATTATTATTTTCTTTGCTTGTTTAAAAATGCAATGAGCAGATAAATCTTTTCACTTCATCTTATAAAAATTTTTGAAGAGAAACCTTAATTAGAAACAATTTATGTTAATTTGAGATTAAGAGTACGATGAGAACGGTTCAAGACATAAATGTGATAATGTGTAAGATATTATGAACTTTTTACGCAATTACAGTATAGTCTAGTTATTAAAAAATTGTAGTGTTACTATATTTAGCCTTAAATCAATGCTACTTAAACTTTATCCTAGAAAGAAATTACTGAATAAATGACGAAAAATGTCCCTTTATTGTTTTTTCAATAATCAACAAATCTGAATACTAAAAATCTGAATAGAATTCGTTCCAGACGGGCGCCGATGTTTTTACCTCATTACAAGCAACACCTACAATTAAAATACGTATTTGCTTGTGAGAGTGAGAAAACTATTTTCCTTCGTGTAAATATAAAATTACCAAATCAATATCATAATTGTCCAAAAGAAAATCTCCAATTCTAATCTTAACCTTAAGCCAATCAAATTTATTATATTGACAATGGATAATTCGGCAGCCACATCTCACAACTATGAATGAACTATGCCTTTATTTGGGCTGTATTTTATTTTTCAATAAAATAATATTACATGTAAATTTAAAAAATTTCTTCCTTTTTTAACTACACATTTTTTTTAAAAGATAAATTACTATTCCAAAATAATTTTTTCCCAAAAAACACATTTTAGTGGAACCCAAACATGGTGTATATGTTGATATGGACAATTGTATGCCAGGAAAACTTCATAGACTTCATAGACATAAAGCAACGGAAGAAAAGAATTCGCAACATACTTAAACATAAATTTTGAGTCAAGATTCTCACTTGAAAGTTAGAATGCTCACGATATTTTTAATGTGTTGAATCACCTTACTTTTTAAACTCCAAAACCCGTAGTTTCTTGTCATTCAATAGTCTCAATCTCAATCGCAATGGACAAGGATTATTATCCACAATCTAAGTATTGAACTTTGTGAAATTTCATGCCAAAATGTGATTCTAGGCACTTTTTCTCTATTTTGATGCAATTTTCTGTACTTATTTTCAATAGTTAAATGTTATTTTTATCTCCTCATCTTGAACAATTATGAAGGTTATTAAGGAAGTTAATGGGTTTGAGGAAAGTTATTGGTTTGAATCCAACTCATTTTAGTGTCTTACATATCGAGTCACCGGTTTTTCTAACATAATGCATACAACTACTTTGCTTGATGGATCTACCTCATCCACGGTACAAGTCAATAACTCATGGGCTTTTGCACAAGGCAACTATGTAACGAGTCGCGAAAAGAATGGGGAAAGGCAATGCAACTTCTGTCTAAGTTCAACCTCAAAACATTTCAGCCGATGCCACGGTGAAAGATCAACGGGCCAAGAGCTGCAAGGGCAAGGAATAGGATAATGGTTAGAGGATCAGTTCCATTTGCAGCTCCAAAGCATTGGCACAAGAATTCTGATTTTTTGACAACTTTTTGAAATGACTTTTTAACACACAGGAAAGATGTGTTCTCACTCACACAAGCAAACGTGAGTTTTAATTTGATGTGTTTTAATTCTAGGTGTTGTAGCTAATAAGGTAAACGTACCTTTTAAGAATTCCGTTGGTCATACGGACATTTCCTTCAAGTGTGAGTAATGCATTTCAAACAAGTGATGGATAGGTAACCGTTCAAATTATTTAGTAATTAAAAAGTTACATTTTTAAGTTCAGTGGGTAAGCATTAACAAGCAAAAAATTTAATGAGATCCATAATTTGATGCCCTCTAATCGTAGGTGGCAAGTTTCGTCTAAGTGGGATTAAAGAGTTTTAGTCCAGTGATAGATGGATAACAACTTGTATGGATGAACAAGCAAATATTAACCTTTTTTTTTTTTTTTTTTTGAGCGAGTAAGAGTAATAAAAGACAAAGTTTATTGAGTATTCACTGAATAAACTCGTTCCTATATATACAAATGCATTTAAAAACTTTATTTTGACAATTTACTTCTCGGCTTTAAAATTTATAAAGTGGTTGTTCACATCTTCTAAAGTGGTTGTTTCATAAAAAGAAACAGTTATCTGAATGACAGAGATTTTGTTATTTTCCCAGTAATAGTGATTTACAAATCAAGGTAACATAGATTTACACTTACAGTACTCTTGTCCACAATCCGCAAATTTATTTCATTCTTATAAGCAGAATCAGCAATGATTTTTGAGTCAGCACACTTGACCTTCACAGTATCAAAGAAAGGAAGACCTTGGACTTCAACAGTCCAAAGTTTTTTCAGTCCAGCGGCAAATGTTCCAGCCAGACCATGAACCCTTTGGGCAATATTTTTAAGGCCTTCTGGTCCATGATAAACAGCATACATAGCAGCCATATTTGCCAACAATGCCTACGAAAACAGAAGATGATATTAAACAGACCAAATATAAAAATTTAGAATTTTCACTGAATATGAGCAGATCTAGTATCATAATTGGATTAATCAAGCTAGAAGTGCATATAAGGTTGTGATTATATGGCGATGACTGTCATTCATGTAGTAATTAGAACAAAAAATTTCTTTCTCATCAATCTCCGTCCAGTATTACCTAAAGAAGCAATTCAAGTACAGTTGACACCAATTTCAAATTTGACATATTCAGCTTCAATTGATTGTTAGCTGTTGTTGATATTGAAGAAAGATAAAGGAAACACAAAAAAAATCATGGAAAGACAACAGAAATTAAAGCTACCCGAGCTGTACAAATGTTGCTAGTAGCTTTGTCACTGCGAATATGTTGCTCCCCAGTCTGCATTGCCATACGAAGTGCAGTCTTTCCCGTAGCATCAATACTGGCACCAATAAATCTTCCTGGCATCGTCCTCTTATACTCTTGGGATGTAGCCAAGAAAGCTGCATGAGGACCTCCATAACCCATTGGTACACCAAACCTATGAGCTGAACCAACCACGATATCTGCGCTCAATTCACCCGGGGTTTTCAACATAATCAAAGCCAACAAATCAGATGCCATGACAACCTTAACTCCATTGACATGTGCATTCTTAATAAACTCCCCGTAATCCAAAACCTCACACTCAGTTCCTGGATATTGAACTAAGACCCCACAAACATCCCCTTATTTATAATCAATCTCGTTTACATCAGAAACGACAACCTTAAGCCCAAATCTATCAGCTCTAGTCTTGCAAATATCAATAGTCTGGGGGTGACAGTTACTAGCATTAACAAAAGTTTTATTTTTCCCCTTCTGAATATTGTTACACATGGCCATTGCCTCAGCTGCAGCAGTCCCTTCGTCGAGCAAAGAAGCATTCGACATGGGCAGTCCAGTAAGATACCGTAATCATTGTCTGAAAATTCAGCAGGGATTCAAGACGGCCCCTGTGAAATTTCAGCCTGGTACAGGGTATACTGTGTATACCATCCTGGATTCTCCATAATATTCCTCAATATAACAGGAGGTACCAGAGTATTATAATAACCCATCCCAATATATGACTTTGCAATCTTATTCTTAGACGCCAAATTCTTCATGTGCTCAATCATTTGTGCCTCAGTCAACCCCTCATCAAATTTAGGCATTTTCATTTTATCAATTCGAATAGATTTAGGTACTGTGGCATCAATAAGCGCATAAAGGCTATTGTACCCAACAAACTCTGCCATTTTGGTTTCCTCTTCCAGTGTGGCCGAGTTATGCCGGCGAGGAAACGTGTCATTGGGTTTCAGGGCCTCGACAGAAATGGATCGTGTCCCAACATACTGTGCCATACTTCTCGAAGAAACATTATGGGTCCTAAAATTTTTGATACCCTGAACAGCACTCGGGGATAACGAGGAAACGTACCTGGAGGACCTGTACAATGCAGGGGATTCTGATATCTCTGAGACAAGGCGTTCAGAATTGCCCGGTTGGCCAATTTTCGTGCACGCTCCATTTCTTGAATTTATGAGCAAATATTAGATGATGTGGATTTTGTAATTGAATGACATCCCAAAAGGGGTGAAGAAGAGAGATGTATAGAGCTTAAAGTGTTCTTTTGCTTTGAGGTTGGCTATATATATATATATATGTATTTTTTTATTATTATTTTTTTTTAAATTTTACCAAAAAGTGTGGGTAGTGGTAATTGGTTTGTTGAGGGTTAATTTTTCACCGGTAGCCACCCAACTTTATAGTTGGTGTCACCATGGCCACTGAACTTCATACTTAGTGTCACCATGGTCACCCAATTTAATTTTATTTCACCGAGGCCATTCAATTGCATATAACGTTTTACTATGCCCACTCAATTTCATATAATATTTCACCATTGTCACTCGACTTCTTTTACTATTTTCATTAATTTTAAAAGAGGTAAAACGGTAACCTTGCATTATATATATAAAATAAAATTTAAAAAATAAAATAAAAACTTATATAAAACAAATTAAAACGTTTATTTTAAAATAATTTTTCATTTTCTTTTCTTTTTTTAAAGAACATTTTTTTAAAATAACTTTTTATTTTATTTTTCTAAGTAACTTTTTTTAAAATAAGTTTTTATTTTATTTTTAAAATGTTTGTTTAATAAGTTTTTATTTTATTTTATTGTTTTGATTAATTTTTTTAAATAAGTTTTTATTTTATTTTTTTAAAATAAGTTTTCATTTATTATTTTTTAAAAATTTGTTTTATATATAATGCAAAATTACCGTTTTACGCCTTTTAAAATTAATTAAAATAATAAAAAGAACTCGAGTGGTCATTGTGAAGTATTATATAGAATTGGGTGACCATAGTGAAACGTTATATGCAATTGAATGGTTTTAGTGAAATAAAATTAAATTAGGTGATCATGGTGACACTAAGTATAAAGTTCAGTAGCTATGGTGAAACAAAATTAAGTTCAGTAGTCATGATGACACCAACTATAAAGTTTAGTGGCCACCAGTGAAATTAACCTGTTTGTTGAAGATGCACTTTCTTTGTACATGTGAGTATATGTGCGTATCAATGCTACATTTACATCTTGTTTATATTATTTTTGAATTATATCACGTGTATTTTTTCGTCCAACGTTTTTGGAATATCCACACTATATAAGGCAAGATGTCGCCAATTAAATATACACTTAACATAATTCATTTGCTTATAAAATACAAATGGAAAAAAATTGCACCTCCAATCCCAGCTTATTATTTGAATAGTAATCACTATAGTTACACAAGCAATTATTAGTGGTGAACGTCTAAATTTTCGTTAAATTGTTACTTTGTCTGCACAAATCTAACTTATAAGTTCAGTTTTGTTTCTCCACTTATTATGGTTTCACGAGCAATCTTCAAAAAAGAAAAAGAAGAAAAAAACAGTTCAAATCGATCCTTACACATTTCAACTATATAAAATTAAGTTTTCTTTATTAAGCCCCCGTTTGATGATGATTAAAATCAGATTTTAAGTAAATCTTGATTAAAAAATAATGAAATATGTGGTTAAAAAGTTGTAAGTCCCATAAAATATGTTGTTGATATTAATTATTAACTTTGATTTACATTGAAAATAAGATTTTAATCACCACTAAACATAAGCTAACTAAGGTTGGTGTTCACAACTTTAAAGTGAATTGTGTTTCTACTAGTCATTTTTCAATTTAACATAAACTTAAATAATTTCTTTCGTTAGCCGTTTGTGTAACTAGAATAAAATGTTGAAAACTATTTTGATTCTTTTTAAAGTTTGAAGACCAACTTAATCGTTAGACAATTCGTTAAGAAACAATTTGCAATTTTTTCAAAATTCAATTATTGGAATACCATTTCTGTCTCATAAATATAATGATATGATTGTTTTCAATTTCACACCGATTAAGAAATTATAATTAATATAGTTGAAAATATAAATTTTCTTATATTTTCTTAGTATACCCCTATGTTAAAAATATTTTAAACAAGAGTAGATCATATTTGTTATTATATATTAAAAAACTAAAAAATTAACTATAATCTCGATAAGGAAATTGACCTATAATTTGAGATATGCAAAAAGAAAAATATATCTATTTTTATGAGACATATGTATTATTTCAGAAATTTTCATATTTTTGGAAATGTTAATAATCAATTTCAAGATTCCGTGTGGTAGGTGAAGACTAAGGGTCTGTTCTTTTTACCGTTTTCAAACCGTTTTCTATTTTCGGTTTTCCAAAACAATGAAAATGTGTTCTCTTTACCGTTTTCAAAAACGCGTTTTTTGAAAACAAGAAAAAAATTTACAAAGAAAACACAAAACGAAAAATTTGTCGTTTTGGGTGTTTTCAGTTATAACTTGGCCAAAATTTCCAAAACGCGTTTTCGTTGTTTTCAACCACAGCCAACCATCGCCGCACCCGACCACCATTTCACCACCGCAACCACCATAATGAACACTCAAAACACAAAACTAGAATACAAAGAGAACAGCCCCTAAATTTTTAAGGTACACAAAATTGATGAGGAGGACAACCAATTTGTTGTCTTTTCAAAATCTTGTTATTTTCGAGGTTATGCAAATTGGATAAAACTACTTTGTCAAAAGGATTTGAGTCAAATATTTTGTGGGTTTAGTGTAGCAATTGAAAAATTGAATGGAAGGAATGAATTAGAAAGGATTGAGATTCAATGAATCTAATGGAATGGTTATGGAAAGTTGTGTTAAGCATGAATTTCAGCCTAAAAAATGAGGAATTTTTGTTGGCAGCTTCTCTTTCACATTTGGCTTTTCTTATTTTCGCACCTCACACCAAGAGAAACAAAAAATGGAATTAAGCTTCAGAGGTAGTAGAAAATACGAATCATATCTTTAGATTTTATCAGGGGATAATTGTAGCAAAAGTTTCAAACTTTTGAAAAATTAGCAGACTTTTATCAAACATTTGATTTGTTGCAGTCGTCACCTCTAACATTTCCAACCATTGTATGTGAAGCCCTTTTGAATGGTTTCCATCCATTTTTTCGTCAGTTGATCCAAAAATTATGTTTGACCATATTTTTAATAAATTACAAGGAAGCAAAATGGTAAATATCTATTAAAATGATTAAAATTGTTATCTGGCCCCTGAATGATAATTGCAACCAGAGACTTGAAATTTAACAAATTTCATATGCAGCCCTTGTCCCCTAGGGATGGCAAAAAAGCTCGCCGGCTTGGGCGGCTCGAGCTTTACTCGGAAAAAGCGCAAGCCGGGCCCGGCTCGGTGGAATCGAGCCCAGGCCCGGGCCGGCCCGTGTGGCTCGTCAAACCACACCGGCCGACCCGTTTAATATAATTTTTTTTTTATATAACATAACTTGTGCAGGCAGCTAGCAACCTTTGCTGTCTGCATTGTGCAGGTAGCTATTTTAGCTGCCTGAGGGCAGCAATCTAAAAAAAAAATCGAGTCAGCTCGGGCCGAACCTCATTTTTTCAGTCGAGCTTTTGCTCAACTCGGCTCGAGCCCAAAAAAGCTCGGTTCAAAAAGCTCGAGCCGAGCCCGAGCTTCGAGTTTCTGCTCGTGGCTCGACTCGTTGAGATAGCTACCGTCCCCAAACTTGATTCAACTGAACCGTCATCACACGTAATAAAATTGAGATTTGGTGGAGTATCAACTCCAATTATATGATAATGACAAACCAAACTTTTGTTGAAAAGCCAAGCCACCCATCTATAATAACACCAGATTGCAACTTGCACAATTAATTTTCAAAGAAAGAAACACACACACGAAACACGCACAAAAGAAGAAAAGATAAATCAAATGGTTAACAGTAATCACCAATTTTTCGTAGAGAATATAATTACTCATAGGTTGTTCCTAATCTTCTTCTTCTTTTTTTTTTTTTNTGCACGATGCTAGGTCTCTCGTTATAACCCCGAGGAAAAATGTTCGACAACCATGCCGAGCTCGAGAAGAGATGTCCCGACGAGAGTCTCCGGGTTTGACCCCAAAAGATGACTTTTCATCCTCGAGAAGACTCCTCGGGATATGCCAAAATATTTGTATAATCAGTTTGTTTTGTATGTAATTATGAAGTTTTTCTTGTGTTGTTGGTCTGGCTATGTGGGTAAGGGGTTCAGCAACAGCCACCAGAGAAGTCGAGAATCCTGGTGGTGACAGAAGCTCACCCCCGCGTAGGGCAGATGAGGGGAGGGGCCGCGTGGGGTTATTGATTGGAGGCCATCTCTTTCTTCAATATTGGATGGCAACATTTTGTTGAAGAGGGTTATTCAACGGTCGCTACACGAAGACTTAATAGGAAGGGTGGTGGTGTATCCATTTCACATAGAGATCGTGCTCTGTCTTCTCATCACAATAATGCCGGTTCAGTTGAATCAAGTTTAGGCACAGGGGCTTCATATGAAATTTGTTAAATTTTAAGACTCTGGTTGCAATTATCATTCAGGGGTCGGAAAACAATTTTAATTATTTACCATTTTTCCTCCTTTTAATTGATTAAAAATATGGTAAAACTTATTTTTTGGATTAATTGATGGAAAAATGGATGAAAACCATTCAAAAGGGCCTCACATACCATTGTTGAAAATGTTGGGAGTGATAACTATAACAAATCAAAGATTTGGGGAAAATCTGCTAATGTTTTAAAAGTTTGGGGCTTTTGCTACAATTATTCCTATCAACTAGATGTTTGAACAAATGGGAGCCACGTGGAAGACTCATTATACCTGTTGCAAAAAAAATAAATCCTAGCACAACTGTTATGAATTAAAGGTCCCATCTGCACCAAAGGAGAGTAATATAACGATAAAATTACAATAAATGAAGGACTCATGTCTCTCTCTCTCTCTCTCTCTCTTTTTACACATTAAAAAAGAGTAAAGAACTTCTCGCTAATCTTAGCTTTATAAGAACATACGGCAGACATAAGAATTGAAGAGAGGTACACCACTTAAAGTCCGGTTGACGTGACTTTTGTTTCACATAATAGAGTTTTTTTTGGAGAAAACTACATTAGGTTTTGTTTGAAAATTAATTTTTAAAGGTACTTCATATTTCCAAAGTATTTTTAAAGGAAGTCATATTAGACCAATTTCCTCTAAAAAAATTTTCAACAGTGGAGTTGGTGAATCTTGCATTGATTAAAGGATGGTGCAATTTGAGGGTCAAGTTCGGTTTAATTTTGAACGTTGGATCATTGGTGAAAATGTAGTGTGAGTGAAATCAACGACAAATGATATGTCCTTATATAGTTTCTATTTTAAGAGTGTCAAAGTGAGGAACAAGTTGCAACTTATAAGATACTTGAACAAAGTCATATGTACATAAATAAGTTTCACATAATCCGACAAAAAAAAATAAGTTTCACACAAGTTTTACACACACTCACATAGGTGGACCCATACGGGACCGATGGTAATAAAACAATTGCCAGAAAAATCCCACCCCCTATTGTGAAGTGCCCACCCTGTTTCCACAACACAACTCTACTCAGTATTATTTGATGGCTAAACCTACAGATTTTGTAGATGGTACGATAGGAGTTAGAATGACTTTATTGTAAGGGAAAATTGTAGTCTTCATCCTCAACCGTTGTATTCTTTGCCCTTCTATCCTCAACCTTTTTTCCTTGACTCGCATATTCTCAACCTTTATTTTATTGACATCTATCGTCCCTTGAAATGGGACCCATCCAAAATCTCGATTATGTTGATAGAAAAAGACTTATTATATTCCCTTCTAATTCAAATAAGCTAATCATATAAAAAACAAAAAATAAAATAAATTACATTTTCACTTCATCTTTTTTACCAAAGCAGTGAAGCACTTTGTCAATACCAACCAAACAACTCCCACCCAAAACAACCAATGACCACCAACCTCACAAGCAACCACCATCGAAATCCACTGACCACACACACAAACAAGATCTTATTTTAATGAGTAATGATATTCAACACCATTAGTGTCGTACCAATTTAAGTAGCAACTACATGATATTAAATGATAGGTTCACTTAAATGCAATGTCACATAATTCTATCAAGTGTGAACACCTAGATTGTTGCTCTAGAACCACTGATACTAGATAGTATTATTCTATTTTAATACAACCCATTATAATTTCAAACCCCTTTCACAGCCAAATAGGCAACAAATAAATCTATTGAAAGCTAATATTTCTACTTTTTGTCATACTATTGTAAGGTTTTTGCACTTAAAAACAAATCCATTTTTTCTAACATATTTTCATTTGATGGATCCATGATAGCATGATTCCCCAAGTATAGAGATTGTGATAACTAATAATAGTGAATATTTAAATTATCTTATTGGTTTATAAGGTGTCATTTCTCAATCTTGGGGAACCTAACCCACCCCTCTCTAGTTTGGCTATCTCTTTATTGCAGGAGTTTTAAGATATATTTTCGGATGACATACCTAGTGGGTTGCCACCCATTCGAGACATTAAGCATCAGATTGACTTCGTTCCTAGAGCTGTCATTCCAAATTGGCTAACTTATCGAAGTAGCCATGAGGAGACAAAGGAACTTCAGAAGTAAGTGGAGGAATTGATGAGCAAGGGATATGTGGGGGAGATCATGAGTCCATGTGCCGTTCTAGTGCTACTTGTGAAAAAAAGATGAAACTTGGAGGATGTGTGTGGATTGCAGAGTCATCAACAATATAGCGGTAACGTATCATCATCCTATCCCTAGGTTAAATAATATGTTGGATGAATTGTATGGTGCTTGCATATTTAGTAAAA
>CAIGRP010108233.1:0-28787 GCA_903798385.1 Fraxinus cuspidata | reverse complement strand
ATTATCCATATAAAATCGTTTTAAGATTTTTTCTATATATGTAGATTGATGAACAATTAATGTATCTGGAAAATGTTCAATTTGCAACTCGAGACAGAATTTGATTTTTCCCAAATCTTTCATCTCAAATTCACTTTTCAAATAATTTACAGTTTTGTTGAGCTATTCAGAAATTCCAATTAAATTTAAGTCATCAATATAAAATCCCACAATTGCAAATCCATTATTTATTTTCTTTATGAAAACACATGGGCAGACATCGTTATTTTTGTAGCCTTCTTTTAACAAGTATTCGCTAAGAAGATTATATCATATGCGTCATTTTATTTTCCCAATCATTATTTCGATTGATATATTTCAACAAATTTATTTCAATTTCTCGCTATTAATAATATGATGCAGTACGTCATGTGCAAAAGTGTTGTCGAAAATATTTTCTTATCTTTTTCGATTCTATTTCTTTTCGCCTAATGACATAACTTATTGAGATATCTCGATTTTCATTATTTCAGATAATTGAACCTCTTCCGGGGTTTTAAAAACTCATCAAGAGTATATGCCTTCTTAATGTGACAATCATTACCAATTGCTCCATTTTCGTTTAGAGGATTTTGTAAAATAATCGAATATCATCACGCTTCAAACGTATCATAAATTTATCAAATATAATATTAACAAGTTGTCCTTCTAGGAATCAATTTGAGTTTAAGCATTTAAAGCTGATGTGTGAGATTGTTAATATCTTTGGTTTGTAAATGTATCTAAATGAATTATTTTTCGAATTTGTGGTTCGAATTGTCCTTTGTGGGGATTTAGATTCTGTATATTATTTTCAACTTTTTAATTCTTCCTCCTAACACTGAGAGAATTATCAAATTAAATTGATAATCATTTTTACTGAGTCATAAAATATTACCCATTTGGAATAAGGGTTCATACAACGTATTTATTCTCAACATTTTTTACTTTCCATCTCAGTGTATCGTGGTAGATTAATTTTATATAAACTGCACTATCAAAATAATCTGATGGAAAAAGTAGGCTCCGACCATAAGCTAAGTTATAACTAGGAGAACTATGACGTTGACATGATGCGTAATGACTTTCCTTAAACTGAAATGGAAAGTATTTGGTTTTCAATTAAATTAATTGAAGGCGTTTAACAAACAATAATGCTAAATCATTTATCAACATCCCAACTAACTCTTATTAAAAAGTTGATATTTAGGATCACTAGTATTAAAAAGACGCATCGTCTTAATTGTATAATCTGAAAATTATGCTCATAATTTAAGTAGCACTTTCACAAACTTCAAGTTGCGAACACCATGTAATCATCTAATATTTGTATCAAATCTATTAGATACAAATAATATCTGGATGGTCAACGTGGAGGGTGATGGGACACATATATCACCCTAATTAATTTTCAGAAATATAGGAAATTCAATCCTTATTTAACTAGTAACTATCACTTATTAATTTTCAATAAAGAAAAAAACATCAAATATGATTTCATTGAATTAAAGAATCTTTCGGTTCTTCATTGAATATCCATTTGAATATTTAATTTTGCATCATTATTGATCCAGTGATGGTNCATCAAATATGATTTCATTGAATTAAAGAATCTTTCGGTTCTTCATTGAATATCCATTTGAATATTTAATTTTGCATCATTATTGATCCAGTGATGGTCCAACTGGTCATGTCAAACAATAAAGTCAAATTGAACTTCTGATTCAATATAAGAAATAATTCAATTATTTAATTTCGAAAAATATGATTAAATATTATATAATCATATATCATTGAAGTAATCAAACAAATCGATGTCATCATGACACTAACTACATGTTGTCCTTCATGGATAAATATGAATTCAAAATGATACATTCTTCAAAACAAGTGCTATTTTGAGAGCACATTATATTTATTATTGCTCATTCAAAAGCAATATGTTCGATTACTTTTAAATTATTTAAAATTATAATTTATACTCTTCAGGATCAAGTAGTATTTTTCTGGAATATTAATTATTGATGTTGTGCAACTTCAGGGACAACAATGAAATATTATTTTGAAACATTAGCTCTTAATGAATCATATATTTGTTTCTTCAAGAGCAATATATCAATATTTTTCCAAAATATTGGAAACGGAGTGTCATGCTCTTCAGGAACAATAACATATTATTATTTGAAATAATAAATTGTATAAAAATTTTAACTTTCAGGAGTTGAAACATAATTTATTTTATTTAATTATGCTCTTCAGAAGCAAGTAAAATCTAACTAGAATATTAATAATAGTATTCTACTTTATGATCAACAATATTTGTAATAGACAGATCTAACTTCTAAGAGTAATATTATTCTACAATATTAATTATAATGTTGTGCTTCTTCAAGAGCAACAACATAATAAATTATTAATTTAAAGTTTATAGAGGAACATCTAAAAATATCTAATTACCATATAGACATAATATGATTATATAGAAAAATTAATTACCAAAAATATATTAGCAAAAAAATCTTTCAAACACGCATTAGGAAAAAAAAAATCTTCATATACCAAATTTAATGGTAGAATATTGTAGAATGAAATACATTCAATGAAATACGTTCATGAGCATATTGTAGAATATTTACGCATAAAGACATTTATTAATACAAAAATCATGGTGGCAATTTATATAAACATGAATTAATTCAAAGACACGTGATTAAGCAGAAACTAGTGAATTCAGCTTCATACGATTAATTCAAAGACGTAAATCATAGATCATTCATTTGTACATACATAAATTGACTAAACATGAATGAATTAAATTCTATATATACATGCAAACAGACATATATATAGATGTGAATTGAAAAAGCAAGTTAGAATATGAATGCAAGTCTGCACCGTTATGATGTATGTGTATATTAAAAAAAATCACATGTCACCAAATTAATTTTGGTACATGTGGTAACTGATTATGCTTAAAAAATTACTACATTCACTAAACTTTGAAAAATTAAATTATCGTACCGATAACGTATTGTGAAAAGAGATAAAAAGAGAAGAGAGAATAAAAGTCAATATACTTGTGTGTATTATAATGTGAACCAAAACCTTATATTTATAGGAAAAGAATAGGGATACATATGGCAATAATTTTAAGGGCTACATGGTACAATTATCATTCACCAATAAATTTATCATTTACACTAGTTTAAATTTTTAAATAAAACGCTAAAAAAATTTATATTAATTATTTTATTAGCATAAAAAAATTAATGTCATTAAATATTTTTATTTTCAGAATCAAGGATAACGTTTCAAAAACTAAGAAAAAAAAACATAAAAGAAATTTATTAAACATTTGTGATGGGCTAAAAAATACTTTTCTCCCATTGGCCAACCAGCTCCTGTTTGGGCTTCAGTTTTCCGAAATTCAACCACAGATGCTCTCATAAAGCTTCGCTCCTGTTTGAGAATCATTATCTCAAAACTTTTTAATTCTTATACTCATTTTCAATCATATATTTACATAATAAAATATTTAGCATATATTCAAAAAAAAATCTACTTTTTAATTACACATTCTATTAAAAATCATTATTTAAAATTATATTTTCTCAAAATAATGACCATCAAATAGAACAAAATAATATTACACGTAAATCCAAAATGCTTTTTCATTTTTTACTCACATAATTCTCGATAAAATCACTATTTCAAACCATATTTTCTCTTAAAATTTCATTTTAATGGAGCCCAAATAGGGATGGCTTCAAAAACGACGAATCATTAAAGGGAAAATTACACAATTTGGCCATAATTTGGGGCTTGGGTTGAAAAATTAAGGAAATCGTGAATAACCATATTAAAATTAAACCAACATTTATTTTAAAAAAAAATGAAAAATACTTGAAATACAAAAATCTATTATTTTAGGTAAAATTCATATAAAAAATAGTAACAAGATGAATCCAGCACAATCCTGCTGTAGTAGACATACCAAAACAAATGCAGGACAATAAAAAAACTGTGACATTCAACGGAGAGGATTAGGAAGAGGATACCAAATTTTTGAGGTCGATTCGAGAAATTAATCAAGGTTCAGAAACTCAATCAACATTTCAGATTATCAAAGGAATTTTACTGTGCAAAACACAAATTTAATTACGAAGATTACATTGATTACAATTTAATTCAGGTTTTGTAATTTTTAATTTAAATAAATATGAGCTGATTGTAATTAAGTTCCTACGTGAAAATAACTTAATTTTCATAAATAACATGGTCATTCATGACTGATTCTCCATGTTTTAGAGTTTTGTTGATCTCAAAAAATGCAACTTTGACTTGACAAACAGATTTCGGGCCCACTTGTATCCACCTAAACTCCTTTCCTACATATTTGGACAAACCGTTAGTCACATGCAGCCTTATCCAGTGATGGGAAAGTGACTATGAGTATTCTGATGGTCAAGTTAGTCGACAAAAAAAAATGTATTGGGTGTAAGATGAGCTTTAAGGAGCAAACCACGAAAGTGTTTGAACTCCGATGTGTGTGTGTGTTGTGAGAAGGGGGATGCAATCTTACAATGTTTTAGGGTTAAAAGCGCGTTATTCATTTCTTGAGCTGGTCATGGGTTTATATAGTAGTATGATAGACGTGGTGGCAGTTGGATGCAGAAGCGTGTGGCTTCATGTCATGTCACAAGTAATAACATCAAACGTCCTTGGCCTTGTAGCATTTAATGTTATCTAAAAAAGGAACCACTTTATGGCCTAAGTCTACACACTTATGTAATAGGTTGACATATCTTGACATTTGTATTGCTGCAGAAGGTTACATTAATCACTTTATATGTAAGAACTCTTGGAACAAGTTATATTACTTGAGAGAAGTGATAAAAGATGCTCCTCAGACTAGGAGGCTTCCACCTCGCTTATGTGAGCTTCGGCCTCATGCAGAGCTTCAGCTGCAACTCGTGTGAATATCTTCTCCATGATTTGAATGCAGCACAAGGCGCCTCACTTCAATAGCTTTAGTAAAGCTATTAGTGGGCTTCGGGCGTGCTTCGCCTCTCTTGGAGAGGTGGAGTGTAGGCCTTGATAATGCACACCTGGGTGGCTGTCACGTGCACCTTTTTTCATCTTCAATGAAACTGCAATATAGATCTTGCTGAGGTGCCACGTGAGCTTCTTCTTAAGATTTGATAGCGAGACATAGCAAATTAGTTTACTAATTTTTAATTGATTGTTATATTTTTTTTAAGGAAATGTTTATTAATCAGTATTATGCGTCTAAATAGTTTATGACTTAGTTTAGATTTTGTAAATTTTTATTTCAATTGTTGAAATAAATGTATATAAATCATTATGTGAAATAATTCAATTGTTGTTAAGAGTTTGATGTGTGTTGATTTTCAATTTTGACACATTTCATTTGATATAGTTCGATTTATAATTCTTAATTTAGAATTATAATTGATGCTATGTTTCGTATTCTCATGCAACTATGGACCGTTAATGGATTTGTCAATTGCAAAGGGTTTTGAAGTAGAAAAAGCAAATATTTAAAGTTTGATGTCATTGGAATTCTTGTACTTGTATCATTGAATATTACTTACATCTATATAGTAAAATTCGACAACTGATAGAATCATGTCGTAAAAAGTAATGATATTCATAATCAGTGATTAAAGTAGTCATTCTATGTGACGCTTATTATTTTTAACAATAGAATTACAGGAAATTAATATCTCAAATAGCAAGTTGACACATAGAATAATTACTGTAGTCGTTGACTATGATAACATTATTGTTGACCTCGAAAAATGTGATGCTTACGTGGACAACAGACGTTAAGCTCATTTACACCAACTCAAGAAAATTCTGGTGCATTTTGATTAGAGTGTCAGTCAAAAGCGGGATGAATGTGAACGCGGGAGATGCTTCACGACATAAGGCAAAAGTGTTCAAGAATCGATGGGTGGAACGAAGATGATTGCGCTAACAACAATCATTGATTGAATACCAGAGTAACCCATAAAAAAGGTCAAATAATGTATATGAATAAGATGATATGTGTGGAATTTTGCAAGATCATTTATTATCAAGGGTTCAAGAGTCTAAAATCCAACCATTTTTCAGTTACAAAGAGGTTCTATTTATAATGCTTTGGCTGGCGTGGTGTCTATTGGATTAGAACCATGTGGCCTCATCTCATTGACTGAGGCTTCACATCACTGTCTATCATTCAATAAATATATTGACAATGGATCGACACCCTATACAATAGGCTGATACAACTAACATTTTTTATTACAAATGTTATTACATCAAATGCCTAAGAATCTTGTAAGAGACAACTTCAACTTCATGAGCTTCAGGTGGATTAGGGGCCTCGGAGAAAGATTCTTCTCGTGAAGAAGTTCAGCTTCTTGCATCTTTAATACCACTCTTTGGATTACGCATGTTAGTCATTTAGACAGTATTTCGGCTTAAGAACTTCAGCCATTCATATGATTTTTTCACTTTTGACCATTGAGTCTTTATTGACTTTTCTGCCCACGTGGGCTGCTACGTTGCACTTTGACTTGAGCCTCGAAGACGAGGCATAACAATAGTCTCCTAAGTCTAGGCATGATTATTTATGTAATGCATGAACTTGTATATATAAATATATATATAATTTTGTTGGGGGATGATTTTTAACAATAGTCCCTTAAGTCTAAGTATAAACATTTATGTTATAGTTAGGATTTAAATGTACCTGACTTGTGTGAATTGCCTGCTAGTGTTGTTCGAAGTTGTATACTTTGAGATATTTCTCTTTCCGTAGTAATTCTGAGGAATGTCAGCGAAGCAAATTAAGTCGAAGGTTGTATCGTCTGAGGTTCCTTTGCACACCCAAGGCATTATCCAAATTGGTTAATGAGAAGTGGCTCTGACCCTTGCTAAGTCTTCAGCTTGCTAATTACGAGGAGTCTGACTTTAAAACGTTTGGGGGACATGAGGCGTCCTGAATTATTGCACCCAAATGGTTTGCTATCTTTATAAGTTTCCAAGAAAAAAATAGTTGAAGCGGTTCAACTTCTCACGCACGCAACTGTCACCGTATTTAATGCCCAATTATGGATGTTTTGCACACGTCTTGCGAAGTTCAGGCTCATAAGAGCACGTGAGACAGACACTATGATCTAGACCGTAGAAGATGAAGTGGCTAATGCATTGAGTATTTCAAATTAAAACTTCAAATTAACGGTTGGATGATCCGGATCGACATCCTACGACTGGGATTTGAGAGCCTCTATCCATAAAAGAGGAAGATTCATGGTAAAAAATACTTTGTCTTTAACGCATTCGAATTTCTCAAAATCTCCAAGTTTTCCTTTTATTCTCTTTTGCATTCTCACTTCTCAGCTATATTCCACCATTCTTTAATCCAATTCGTAAGTATCCTAAACTTTTTAACTTTAAAATCTAAATCAATGGCATCTCCAAACTCTATTGGGGGGGAACGTTGACATTAGATAGCTTGAGTAGCAGCCAAAATCCCATTATCTATAAATGCGACCCACCTAGCCAACCTTAGGGAAAAATACTGGATTCCATATAACATAGAACTCATCTCTCCCACTCCTGATGAGTGAGCTTGCTTTCAGAGGCAGTGCTGTGTCCCCATCAGCAAGTTCCTCCTAAAGGCTGGGCTTCGCCTACCTTTACATCCCTTCTTTAGAGTTGTACTTAGGTTGTATGGGTTGGCCCCTACTTAGCTCGTCCCCAATGCTTGGGCCCAATTAATGGGGATCTGCTTCATCTGGAAGAAAACTCCCATCGGAGAGGACATGCATCTCCACATTTTTCAAACCATTTTCCAACCCCAGGTCATGGGGAAAGGGAACTCGAAAGGGTGGTACTCCCTTGTCTGTGGGGCTCGCATTCTCCCTTTGTCCTAGGCATTTCCACCTCCATCAAAGAATGTAAGGAGAAGTGGTTTTGGGTAAGGAAGAAGTGGCAGGAATGTGAGGATGATATTGTCCCTCATGTGAAAGCTCCGACCTCTTACTCCAAAGCCCGTAAGTATTATTCCTGCCTTTTGATTTCTGTATAGATAAATCTGATGTTAACATCTTTTTGTTGTTTTGCAAGGTCAGTTGAGTGCTTCGAGTTGAGCGATAGCGATTGGGAGACTTTGATTGATATCTACGTCCAACCCTCATTCTCTCGCGACTTCGATCGTTTGATCGCCTCCAAGAGATTTTCCGAAAATTTTTGCTTGATGGCCAAGAGATGTACTATTTTCTTCCCATCAAACTTTATTCTACGTGTACTTAACTATTTCTGACCTCATTGTTTATCTTTGCAGAAAATTTTGAGAAACTGAGACACCCCACCCTGGACATGGCTACCATATTTGATACTACCTCCACCTCCAAACGATAGCGTCTGAAACCCTCATTTGCTAGGGCCAAGTGAGGGACCAAATAGAGAAGATCAGCTAGGAGGCTACCCGTTAATACGAGGGATGACCTTCCTTAAAGGATAAGGGGAAGAAAATTGTTGAGGAGATTCCCAAGAAGAAACACGGATCTCTACCATTGGGGTAGGTAGTTCACATCACGTCCCTCCTCCTCGCTTCGACGTCCCTACCGAGGAGAAATTGTTAGCAGTATCCATAGCTATGACCTCTAGGGGGCGGAAAAGGCTAGCTACCGTGGAGCCCCAAAGCCATGAGTATCCCAAGAAGGTAATGTCTACAAGCGTCTCCACCGCTTCCGAAGCTTCCTTAACGAACCAGGCTCTCCATGAAGAAGAGGGGCAATGAACTGGCTTCTGAAGCTCTTGCCTTACTTCCTCTAGAGGTTTAAACTGCAACAACTACTTTTCACAAGTACTAGACGGAGATGTGGCAAAACTTTGTGGAGACCAGTGACACCGTGGACTTGTTTTCCACGATGGTGAGCCAGGTGGGCAGGGCCTTTGGTGTCGCCATGGAGGCTGAAGCCCTCTTTAAAAACCTTTAAAGTAAAAATCATGAATTCATCAATAAAGCCTCTTAAGCTGAGGAGGCTTCCAGCAAAGTTGAAGTAGAGGCTGAGGCTCTGAAGAAGAAGAACGTTGAAGATTCGGTAAAGTTTGCTTCTGCCTTGGTAGAAATTGACAACTTGAAAAAGAAGGTTCACTTGTCTTAGAATGAAGTGGACTTACTTATGAAATAAGTTGAGATGTCTAATGCCCATCAGAGGCTGGTAGCTAAAGCCTTGGAGAAGGCCAACAAAGAAAATGTTGCTCTAAAAGAGCAAGTGGAGGAGCTGAACCTAAAAATATCTAGCCTAACAAAAGAAGTGGAGACTGCTCGACAAGAAGCTCAGTCTCCTGGGGATGATGTCAAAAAGCTCTACCTCGTAAACTTCCATTTAACAGAGGCATACCAAAGCTTCGCGAAGTACTAGCTGAGGTATACCTATACAGAAATGGTGGAGTGACTTGAGGTGAACATTGAAGTTATCAACACTTCTGAGTTAATGTTAGAATTTCTTGAAGAAGGAGAACATGAGCCTTAGACTCTGGCAGAGTGTAGCTAAGTGATTGAGATTGAAGATGATGCTACTGAAGAGGCTCATGAAGTCGTGGCTCCTAATGCGACTATTCCCTCTATAGCTCTCCCCCACATGTATAGATAGTTCTTTTTGTATTTTCTATGTAAATGGCTTCGGCTACAATTGTAAATACTTATTTGAATGAATGAAATTTCTTTTTGCTCATGTACTGATGTTACTTACTTTATGCACTTATTTCTTTCTGTTTATTGCAATGCTTTTTGTTTTAGTTTGAACCACTTCTACTTCAATAATAATATTAAACTTATGTGCATCAAACTTTAGTAACATTGAACTTATAATAACTTCAGACTTATAATAACACAAAATTTATGTACGTCGAACTTCAATAACAACTTCAACTTTGTTATCAAACTTATAATTTTACATAAGTGTTATGAGGTCATGTACCTTCATAAGTTTCTGAACCTATGGACATCAAACTTCAATGATAACATCAAACTGAAGCCCTTAATCACTTCAAACTTTTATTCGACGTTGTTTATTTGTAATTTGCACAAGTGTTGGCAGTCCGCTTGACTTCTTTTCCTAGGCATGGGGTTGAGTAGTTCGCCCGTGCTGAGACTTTGTTGACAACTTTTATTATTAAGGTCATGTGCAACACTTCATGATTGTAGAGATTGTCCATTTTAGGATTCAGCTCCTCGTCGAAGTGCCTACCCGTCTCTTCATGGGGACGGGTCATCTATGAAGAGGTTTTCCCTTTGACTTTCATCAATAGGAGGTATTTCATTACTTTTAGTAAACTTGCTTTAACAGAATTAAGAACAATATTAACTTACCAAAATTAATATTTTTCCTGAGCACGAGGTTACATGGTTCACCCATGTAGAGGTTTCCTTAATATTTTTTGTTATTAAAGGTATGTACAATACTTTACGAATGTAGATGTCGTCCGTTTTAGGATCCAACTTCTCTTCGAAGTGTCGACACGTCTCTTCACAGCGACGAGTCGTCTATGGAGAGGCTGCCTCCTTTGACTTTTGTCAATATAAGGTGTTTTTATTAATTTTAACTAGTGCAAATTTAATTTTTCAGACTGTGAACTTTGTTTCCTGAACAAGGGGTTGAGCGGCTTGCTCATGCTGAGGCTTCTTTAACAACTTTTGTTGTTAAAGGTATGTGCAGTACTTCACGAGTGTAGATGTGGTCTATTTTAAGATCCAACTCCTCGTCGAAGCGTTCACGCTTCTCTGCATAGGGAGTTCGTCTATGCATAGGCTTTATCAAGACTTTTGTCTCTTGGAAGGTAGTTTAATGCACAAACAATTTAATAAAAGTCAATTTTATTAAATCAAGAACTGTAAAGACTGGACATTTACATAATTATAGATAGTACTTCAGACGGTAAGGTTCGTTCTTTGAGGAAAGATACGATTGGCTGCATCTATAATGGAATATCTTCGACCTATATTACCTCTTTGCCAGTGGTGGTGGAGGGTCTAGGGAGATGCTCTATGGGCACTACAGTAAGTAATTCAGAATCATTATTGCTTGCCAACTTTGAAAGGGCATCGGTATGAGCATTTTCTTTGCGTGGTATTTGCACTAACTGAAATCTTTCAAAAACAGGAATGAACTCCATAACCAATTTCAAGTATGCGGCCATGGACTTATCTCTGGTAGAAAAATTGTCATGAACCGAGGCCTACGAGGACGACCTTGTATTCTACTGCATTATTAGTGGCTTTGAAGTAGAGCCTTACATCACAAGTAAGTTTATGTCATTTCGGGCTGATAAGAACCACTCCTGCTCTTGACCCGATGTCCACTGACGATCCATCGATAAAAAGGCTCCATGTAGAAGGTTCGACGGTTCCATATCCTCTTCCATTTTTAGAATAGGGATGAACTAGGCCACAAAATCTGCTAGGTTCTATCCCTTTGTAGTAGCCTTTAGCTCTAACACAATACCAAACTTGCTGAGTTCCATTGCCCACTCTAATAACCTTCCTGAAGCATCAGGCAATTTTCGTGAGGCTGTCACCAAGGAAAGTGATAGCTTCTCCATGTTTGGATAGCGAGTCTCGACTACCAATGGTGATTTGCTTACATAATAAACAGGAAGCTGGTGATCATTTTCCTCTCTTATCAAAATCAAACTGATTGCCTCAGGGTTACTGTCAAGTACAGATGTAGTGGTTCGTTGTTCTTTAGTTTGAAAAGGAAGGTAGCATATCCCAAGTGCTTCTTCAGCTCTTGTAGAGCTAATTTACATTCATCTATCCATTGAAACTTATTTCTCTCTTTTAGAATTTTAAAGGTAGGTACTTGTCTGTGACCTTAGAAATGAAGTGGTCCAATACAGCTACACGTCTGATGAAGTTCTGCACCTTCTTTAGTCTCTGAGGCGACCGTATATCAATTAAAGCTTTGATCATTTCTGGGTTAGCTTCAATGCCCCTATGGTCGACAATGTAACCCAGAAATTTTCCAGAAGCAACTCCAAAGGCACACTTTAAAGAATTGAGCATCATCATGTACCTCTTCAATATTTGAAATGTTTCACTGAGATGTTTGATATGATCCCTTGCACTTAAGCTCTTCACTAGCATGTCGTTGACATAAACTTCCATGATTTTCCCAATAAGGTCAGCGAACATTTTATTGACAAGTGTTTGGTAGGTAGCTCCGACGTTTTTCAACCCGAAGGGTATGACCTTGTAGCAATACAAACCCTTGTCTGTTGTGAAGGACGCGTGTTCTTCATCTACTAGGTACATTGGGATCTGATTGTACCCGCAATATACATCCATGAAACTAAGAAGTTCATGTCGAGTGATTGAATCCACAAATTGGTCTATCCGGGAAAGTGGGAAACTGTCCTTAGGACAGGCTTGATTCAAGTTTGAAAAATCCACACAAACCCTCCACTTGCCATTGTGTTTCTTGACCAACATTGGGTTAGAGATCCATTTTTGATACATAGACTCTTGGATGAAATGATTATCGATCAACCTTTTAACTTCATCCTTTAGAGCTTTATATCTCTTCAGATTGAGAGATCTTCTCTTCTACCTATGTACTGTGGCCTTTGGATCAATATTCAAGCGGTGGCAACTGACTTTTGGGTCAAGATTTTTCAACAATAAGCTTTTTAGCTTCTCCATGACTTCCATTGGCAGATTTATTCCAATCTGTAGGTATTTCGAGTTGTCATGTGGGTCTACTGGAAAGCTCTCCAATTCTTCCATAGGGGCTGTTTAAGGTTCGCAATTAATGATACGATAGTCTAGCTCCTCCAAACTAGCTACTTCTTCAGCAGCTCTCCCTTCTTCAGTAGTTGTTTGTTCTTCACAGACATCCTCGTTTTCAGAGGAACATATAACTCCAAGAATAGCCCCTTCTTTATAGGCATCCGTCAGTTTGACGTCTTTTCCTTGTTTAGGGATGTCATCCATGTCAATTTCTGTGGTAATCATATTGACACTTCTTGGTTCAACATTCCTTAGGAAATTCGAGTAACATTCCCTTGTGCTCCTTCGATAACCTCTAATCGTGGATATAACGTTCTCAGTTGGGACTTCATGCACATGTAGTGGATGGAAGTAATGGCTCATAGTTCCTTCAAGACTGGTCTTCCCAGCACTTCGTGATAAGTGAAGCAGTTATCTACCACCAAGAATTCCATGAAATGGTGAGCAATCAAGGGTGTGGTCCCCATCTCTATTGCTAGAGTGATTTTACCTTTTGGGACAATGTTATCTCCTATGAAGCCTACAAGGGGTAACTCATTAGGGCTAGCTCATGATCAACTTTTATCTTATCAAAAGTGGTTCTAAATATTATGTTGACAGAGCTTCCATTATCCACTAGCATTCGTTTTAGGACATTGAGTGCTACAAAGGCCCTCACCACTAGGCATCGCAATGTGGATAATGTACACCCACTACAGTGTCATGGGTAAAGGTGATAGGTTGAACTTTTCTTTTGATAGAGGCTCGATTGACTACGAAGCTTGTCATTAGGGGGTCTGCCGCTACCCTAGCGTAATTTCTCTAGGAGTTCCTAGATTTTCCCCCAATGTACGAGCCTCCAAAGATTATATCAATTTCTTTGATGGACTCTTAGCTAACATTCGCTGGGGGGCTTTTTCTTTATCTTTGACCTTCCCTAGCTCATTTTGCATTAGCATCTCTCCTCCTGGGAGCGTTGTTCCTATTGGGGCACATCGACTCAATATTCCCTGGCTGTCGGGTTTGCCTAGGAGGAGCATTTCTTCGGAGACGCCCGTTCTTCTTTTGATGGCACTTTGAGGGTGCCTCACAATGTCCCTGCAGCCTTCAATGTTGTGGCTATATGAATGATGGTATGTACAGTAGAGTTTTGCTTCATCCCTATTTTTAAGTTCAGCGTCTTGCCCTCTACCCTTATTTGGGGAATTCTTTAATAGGGTCTATTCTGGTATGTCGCATTACTAGGGCTTACTTTTTCGTAAGCCAAGGTGGGAACTGCATTTAGCGTCGCTGCAGCCAATGCTTGCCTAGGGCTGAGAGGGGTCGATTGTCCTTCGGATGGTCTATCAAATGTGAAGTTGGGCCTCTTCCTCTTTGCATTTGAATAAGTGGGAGTCCCTGGTTAGTCTTGTTCCTATGATCCTTCAATTCTTCATTGAGAATCTGACTCTTTATCATTTCAGTAAGGCATCATAACCAATAGGGTCTTTATTTTGTACATATCTCCAAAAGAGGGAGTTCATGTCCAATCCTCCCTTTAGAGTCGTTAGAGCCTCCCTATCTGCTACTTGCATACAGTAGGTCATCTCATCCGTAAAGCGAGATAAGAAATTTTTCAGAAACTTGCTCTACTGTTGCTGCATATCTTACTAGCGTTGGATAAGTCATTCTCCTTCTTTGCTTGTGGCGAAACGCTTAACGAATGTCTATTTGAAATTCGGCCAGCTCCGAATGCTCCCTTTTGACAGTTATGTATACCAATTTCGACCGCTTCATTTAGGGTCAAGTGGAAGGCTCTTCACTTCATGGCTAGTGTGGCTCCCTTTAGATTTATGTGAGTCTTGAAGTAGTTGATATGTTTTTTGGGATCACCTTTTCTGTCATACTTGGGAATTTTGGAAAGTGTGAAGTGGTTCAGCATGGGGGCATTCCTAATGGCCTGAGAAAATGTTGAATTATCATCATCGTCGTCAAGATCGTATGACCTTTGTTGTTCATCAGAAGCTTCATCTTCCCTAAATTGAGTCTCTAGGGACGGATGGGAAGGTCTTACTCACTTCTGGTTCACTCTCACCTTTCTTACCTATTTCTAGGTACAGGAAGATGTGGAGCCTTCCTATTTCTAGGCGTCCCTAGGCTCAGCCTGTCGAAGACGCTTACGGACCTCTAAGGCAGGTCCTCTGATTCATAGTTTGGGAGGAAATTGAATGGAGCCTCATTAGGTTGTTGGGAGGCATAATTGGTAGATGTATAACCTTCAACCTCCCTTTCTTGGAAGGCTTCCATCCTTGTGTAATGTTGGTGTCCAGCCATTTGGCTTTGGAACTCATCTTCCTCGTGGTAGCGCCCTTGCAAATGGGCATGGAATATGTTCCCGGGGGCTGCATGAGGAGGAACTGGGTATCCTCCTTAGCCCCGCATGCTCATTAGCAGTTCATGCATGGCTATGTTCTGCTGGGTTATGTTCCTCATATTGGTAGCCATTGTGGCTACCTCACCAGTAAGCCTTGCTGCTACCCTACCCCTGTCCCTAGCCTGCCTCGCCTTCGCTATTAGTGAAGTCGATGGAGAGGGACTGGGACAACACGCCAGGGTTCTCCTTCTTCAGGGTGTTCCCTTATCCTCTGGGGTGCATTCTCTTCACTACCCAAACTCATGTCAACAAGCTTTTTCCTAGCTAGATGCTCCATTTTTAAGGATCAAATTGATCTTGTACCGAACTTTTTTTCCTTTGGATTTCCCAACGGTTCTTTCTTCAAGAACACCCATTTTTCAAGGGTTGGAAAATTCCTTTCAATTCGCTTACAAGTGGCTTCTTCCCACGGGATTCTCGTGCTTTAAATGTATGGTTTCCTACAGACGACGCCAATCTATTGACCTAAAAAAACATGATGCTTACGTGGACAACAGATGTCGGGCCCAGTCATACCAACTCAAGCAAATTTCGACATGTTTTGACCGGAGTGCCAGTGAGAAGTAGGATGAATGTGAACGCGGGAGATATTTCACAGCGTAAGACAAAAGTGTTCAAGCACCGATGGGTAGAACGAAGATGATTGCGCTAATAAAAATCATCGATTGAATACCAGAGCAACGCGTAAAAAGATCAATTAATATATATGAAGAAAAACTAGATGATATGTGTGGAATTTTGCAAGATCATTTATTAACATTGACAATGGGTCGCCGTCCTATACAATAGGCTAACACACTTGACATTCTTTATTACAAATATTACATCAATCATTTCTAAAAATTGCCTAAGGATCTTGTACGAGACAACTTCAACTTCGTGAGCTTCAAGTGAAATAGGGGCGTCGGAGGAAGGTTCTTCTCATGAAGAGTTTTGACTTCTTCCATCTTTTATACAACGCTTCGGATTACACATTCCAACCGTTTAGACATTGCTTCGGCTTAACAACTTTAGCCATTCATATAATTTCTTCACTTTTGACCATTGGGTCTTTGTTAACTATTCTACCCAAGTAGTTTGCTACGTGACACTTTGACTTTAACCTCGAAGGCGAAGCGTAACAATTACTATGTTGAATATGATTTTAGTTAGTAATTTTGGACAACTAAGCTCAAAATTACGTGAGATTCGAACTTCGAAATTTATGGATCAATCATTTTAATGTTCTACTTAGCAAGATGATTAACAGATATATTTAGTTATTGGAAATTAGCAATTTTTGGAAACTGAGCTCAAAATTAAGTGAAGAATTGGATGGAATTGGTGAATATTTGTCCCCCATAGAAAATCTAGTGGACATATTTTCGATTTATACAGTGCAAGTTTGGCCTTTGGCTTTGAAAATCCATTCTGCTCGACATCATGATGAGAATTAGTTATCTCCTTAATGGTTTCCAATTTTATATTAATTAAAAAGAACCAAAAAATGGTTTTTATCCTAAAATTCATCCAATTTTTTGCTGTAAAGTGTAATTGATTCGGTTTTGACCCTTTTTTTTTTTCTCATATCAAATCTTAGAGTTTGAAAAAAACTCAAACCTAAGACTAACAGTTTGGTTCGATCTTAAATCTCGATTTCATTGTATATATTTTATTTTGTTCACTTTAACTTTAGTAGTTCATATATTAAAATAATTTTCAAATTTTTGGTAATAAAATAAAACAAACTGTATATGAAATTATAGATTAAAATATTAACAAAACCACAATAAAATCACTCCAAAAAATGACAAAGTATTTCATTCAATTTTTTGATGAAATTCGTGCAAAATAAAAGCTAATACAAAATCACTCTGCAAAACTATTAAAGAAAAGGGTAAATTACATAGAGGGTCCCAAACGTTTTTAAAAAGTGTCATGAGGTCCCAAATCTTTTGTTTTGCATTTAAAGTCCTATAACCTTTAAATTAATTTGCAATGCAAGATCCCTTTTGAACGGCTCGTTAATTAACATTGAAGTCACCCATTGATGACTATATAATCAATATAAAGGACAAAAATGTCTTTACATATTGTTATGCCTCTTATGAAGGGGCTCCAGATCGTCATCAACGCGTCACTAAAGTGGCAGTCAACTAAGTAAATCAACAAGGCCTACACTCCTTGTTATTTCACACAACATAAATGTCGAGGTGAAGTGGTCCACATGTATATCCGCGGTCTGATCGAGGCGCCGAAGTGATACGCCTAGAAGGGATATATGTCGAAGTGGTAAGAAGTGGAACGACACTGCTGGAATACTATCACGTCGCCTCATCTCTATTAACTAGGGGGTCTTTTGTACAAAGATCTAGCAAAAATAAGATCTACACGATTGATTGATGTGATATTTGTGTAGTAAACGTTAAAAGGTTAAGTCACAGAATACACTCATGAGGGGGCATTAAGCCCACTCACCTAGGGACTAATTGATTGATACCTAAGAGAAGACGCCTTACCCAGCAAATGCGGTCACATGTTCATCCAACAATGATCCCAAATCCATCTCTTTATTTACAAATACCTACACTTAGTGTCATTTCAAAGGTAATGCAGTTCTATACACTTTGCTCTGTTTTCTTGAACCCTACAATTCAAGTGTGTTATTTCTTTCTTCTTCATCATTCACTAACTTGAACGTCGTAGTGTTCATGGCCGCCTCTACCACCATCGAAAAAGACAACGAGTGACTAATGGTTTTCTACCATGCGCGGGAAGATATAATGTGGAACCATATTATCCTTATGAAAATTGAGGTCAACAAATGTTTCAAATAAGATAAATTTAAAGAAAAAATCTAAAATAAAAAAATTAATTAGTTTTTTTTCTCCACATTGCATCTACCTTATGCCGCCGTCACCACCACCATACCTCAGTACCCACTTTCACCTACCCCATTCCCACCTCACAACTTGCCACCATGAATCTGGGCATTATGTGAAATATAGTATTGTTGCGAAAACTATTCGAGAAATCTTGATTCTAGGCTTTGAAATCGACCAAACAAACACCACAAGAGGCTTGATCCACAACCTTACCCACATTTGTTGCCATTATGGATTCCACTTAAGTATGGAGATGAAGATGGTTATTATGCAGCCGCTAAGGTGGAAGAAAAACCAAGGAGAAAGAATGATATATCACTCAAGAAAGTCAGTTGCCTCACATATAGTTTTCTCCCTTCTTTACAAAGATCACACCCATATTCAAACTCAAGTTAAAATGACTACATGCAATGAAAATATAAGCCCCAACATTAGGTCACTCCAATGGGGGTAAAGGTAAGGTAATTTGGCCTCCAAATGGGCCAACAATAATCTAAAGCCACCAATTTAATAAGCTGACTCAATAAGCACTACTTGGGCTAAACTCATGGGCCATCCTAAAGTGTATGAAGTTGTTTTTGTGTCAAGCCATCACCGTGGTGTCGAAAAATTCCCAACATCAATTTTTCATCATTGCTTGGATTTATTGGGTATCAAAACCCAATAAATCTCCACCTTGATACCCAATCAACATATAAGCTAACAAAACACAAAGTTTATACTTGCATAATCAAGGTAATAACTAAAATTGGAATCACAGACGTTACCTCGTGTCTCTAACCTAAACACACATACCATACCTGCTCATATATTCACCAAAGCTAAAGTAAAAAACACCCCAAGGAGAAACATATAATCATAGTAGTCAATCAAGAGCAAATAAATATATGATGAAGATATAAAGTAAAATAATATATATCTTTTCAATCACATCCACACAGAACAACAGGCTAACACCAAGTCAATCAATTGGCTAAACACATATGCAAGGAATGCATAAATGGCCCCATGAAAATATCTCCCCATACTTAACATATCACATTCCGTATTGCTCACACCTCGAGAATACATAACTCCTCTCATTGCCCACCGTGCTCACTGGACGGATCACTAAACTCATGTCTAATTGGTAAACCACAGTAGATCTTAAGTCCATGGGATAATCAATAATCTCTACCTCGCTTCTCTCAACCTAAGTGGATAATGAGTTTCCACCTAACAGAAGTGAAAGAAGTATCTCTCTCACACTCCACATGTACATGGTCTTTCACATGTAGATGATTCCAACATTTAATCATCTCATGATCCAAATGTCACTCTCCACATCCTTGTGTATATCACCAATGCACCATTAGGCATTTATAATCCACGTTACCAAAATACATACTGCTAATTCATTTCAAACCCACTATGGCATAAATCAACACCTTTGGTGACCACAAAGGTTAAGACTTAATTTAAATTGACCCATGCATACAAAGTTAATGCAACACCAATGTTTAAGAAGTTCACAAAGAATTTATCCCGCATAGGGAAGGATAGGGGTGGCACTGACAAAGATAATAGAAGAAAACATTTGTTACTTCACTACACTCACAAAGAGAAAGAAGATAACCCTTATATGGTTGTCTCACATAATCTCACAAACCACACAAGCTCACAAAGATAAAGAAAAAAATTACTGCCCCTCTTTCTTCTTACTACTACACCTTCTAACATCACTCGCATACAAAAAGAGTATGCCTTACATCTCATCCCACTATGGATGCAAACACATCACACAAAGTAATTAGATTACACTCAAACTCATGCAATTGCACATATCAAACATATTGAAATGTAACATATAACCATGTGTTCACAAAAATATATTTTGGATTAAAACCACCGCAAGTGTACAATTCGTTAACAAGTAATAAAGTGATCTTTTTGAGTCCCAAAAAAATTGATTAGTTCAATTCCTATTAACATGAACTTAACCGAAACAATAAAATTGAAGTGTTGTTGTAATGAAATTATAGCTAAATTAATCTAATTATGCAAGGATGAATGATTTAAGTAAACTGAATGCAAATAGCGGAATGTAATTTGATTTTGAATATATGATGAATGTACTACGATCATGAATTCCTAAATAAAAATCTTTTTAAACCTAGTTTTACACTTTGACACACGATTGAAATATGAATGAATCAATGCTACTAATTTATTTAACAGTCTCTCTCGAGTAAAGCCAAACATATTCTCATATGTGACTCGACTATATCATTATGACGGATGCGAACATACAAGAATGCATAAATTTTTGTGAACACTTAACAATTCACATAGGGCATAACGGCATATTTCTATCCCCTATCAGACCATATGATGATTTATACTACGTCGAACCTATTTCCCTTCTTTTGAATGTATGAAATAAGTCACCACACTCACACAATTATGTGCACAATAATTATAAAGAAAAAAAGATCATATAAACAATTAAAATATCCAAAAACGCGTTTTTATTGTCAAAAATGTAAAACTAAAAAATAAAAGTCATATTACATAATTCATCGTTCTGTAGTACAGAATTAACCTAGCCTAGCATGATGAAAAGAAGAAAATCAGAAAAATAATGAAGAAATGACATCGCCAATTGAATTCTTGACGTTAATCTTCGTTTTGTAGTGTTGTTCTTCGCGTTATTGGCTTCTTATATGCTTCAAAAGCTCTTCAAAATATGTTATAGTGCCTCCGCATTACTTCTGGACGGCCTAGGGTTTTAAAAGGTACCCTAAGATTCGTTTCCATAAGAGTTGTATTCAAATTAGGAAACTAAAAAGTTTTCCTCGATTTCGTCTGTGCAGTCGCCCAGGTATAAAATTTTGCTCATTTGTTGATGTTTAAGGTCAGGCGGGCGGCTGCCCAGTTATAAATTTCACAAATTTTTCCTTTCAGCTCTTTTCTTTTTCTTTATTCCATTTTGGTCCTCCACATCAAAGTATTTCAATTTTAGTGCTCTAACTTTTATTCAAATGTATATTAGTCACCAAACTTTATATTTGATACAATTGAGCCCTTTTCCGCTATCTTTGCATTTTTTTCTCCAATTTTTCATCAAACATTGATTTTTACCTACAAAATGAAATATAGCACAAGTTAGGTAGTATTTTATCCAAAGAATGGTAAAATATCATGGTTTAGGACCTTGAATAAGTGTAGAAACTACACTTATCACACCCCAAACTTGATTCTTTATTTGTCCTCAAACATAACTAAAACATAACAAATACATAATGCTAATTACCTAATTGGTGGCACGTTAATCTTGTAAAGCAATCAAGAAAATGATCTATCCAACTTAACTTTTTATCTCAAGATTGAAATCATAATATCAGATCTATGCAAAGCTTCAAAATCACAATACAGAAATTAAAATCTACTCATTCAATGTAAAATCGGTGTGTGTATGTGTGTGCGTGTGTGTGTGAAGAATTAAGCATAGAATTATGAATTCATGAGTTGTTTTAATTATCGACCCTCAATGGTCAAATATATTATTTAATCACTTGTAAAATTCACACACCCCTAAAACTTATTATTTTCGTTCTTTTCAAGTATGTGAACTAAGGTTGAATTTTATATTATCCTCACCTCTATGGTTTAAGTAAATCTCACTAATTGCAATTCAATATGTCAATAAAGAAAGATTCTACATTAAGTTTGACTGCTTCAATCTTTAAGACTTAATTAGGCCAACAATCTTTTATGAACAGTCAAATTTTCTTAAAACTCATGTAACAAGTTTTAGGTCGATGACTCCCATGTCAGTTGACTTTAGGGCAACATGTTTTAATACCCTTACAGGCTTAATAACGTGAGTCATAAAGGTTACGAAGATAAATTTTCAAATAAAATGTGTTTTTATGCCTTGATTAGTGCAATATTCCTCATTAAACACATATCCAAGTAAAACGACCTATAAATTGAAATTTTCACCCAATTGCATCATATTGACCTTAGAAAATCTACATGAGATTTTTAATTTCACATATGAAATCCCCATTTATCTCAACATATTCCTACAACGGTGAAATCCCCCAAACTTTTATAAATTTGGTCTAAAGATGTAAAATTTAGCGGTTTTCGATTTAGAATTTATGGTCCACTATTTCAACCTATCCAATTATGAAATCAACTCATTCCTACATAATACTTAACTTAATTTATGTGCTCAATATATATCAAATTTCACATGGAAAAGTAAAACTTAATCTAGGCATACAACTTATTCACGATTCATAGATCAGTTTACTATTTAATATATTTTTCATTGCCGGTCAGGCCAACTAACTCACACAAGTACACAAAAAGAAATTATTTATAATTTTTTTTAAATTTTCAATTTCAAATTTTTATATCTAAACTAATATAATAAAAGCACGCAAAAACAAATAAACACAAGAATAACACAAACACAAAAAAAATTAAAACAAAAAAATAAATAAATGAAAACTCATGTTTTCCACTCCTAAACTTAAATTACACATTGTTTTCAATTTCTTAAATCATGAATTCGCATATAAAGGGATGAAGAAGAAACAGAAGAAAAAGACTCCCCTGGTATGACTTGTAATCCAATGGCTAACTTCCTATTGCTCCTGTTAGCTCCTTGGTTTGGTTGATTTAAGTATTTCGCGACATCATGTTCCTACACAATACAGCCAAACGAAAGTTACAAAACTCTAACATCTAATAAACAACTAACATATCAAAGATATAAGAGGAAACATAGCATGGATAATGAGTCCCTAAAATTGAACAATAAAAAAAAAAACTAATCTAAATTATCTTAAATTATTCTAAATCTATAAAGCAGAATAAATTAAAGGGATAGAAGTATTGGGTTGCCTCCTAACAAGGGCATGTTTATAGTCCGTAGCTTGACTTTATAACGATTGATTCATGGTAGTTCAAGTCAAAAGAAATTCACCATTGTACTCCTTACAATTTCCAGCCTTGCATCATCTTTTAGCTCTCCAAACTTTGAATTCTCTATTCTCGTCTCTACTAAGAATTTCTCCAAATTTCGATTTTCTCTTCTGGCAATTTTGTTGAATGGATAGTTCATCTTCATCAATACAATGATACTCATCGATGGCCGATGGTTGTTTGGATGGATTGTATAATTTAAAAATTTCTTGTTCCTCATCTACCATCAAGATTATCTCACATTTCTCCATATTAATCAAACTTCGACATGTTGCTAAGAATGGTCTCCCCAAGATTATTGGAATATCCTCTTCTTCTTATATCTCTAGAACAATGAAGTCCACTGGAAAAATTAATTTGCCAGTTTTGATGAGTATATCCTCAACTTTGCCTCTTGGATGTGTGATGCTTCTATCGGCCAGCTACAATAACATCTTTGTTTCTCCAAATCCCAATTTATAGTATATAGATAAAAGCATTAAGTTAATACTTGCACATATATCACATGAAGCATTAAAAGTACTATCTTCTCCAAGTGAAATAGCTAAAATGAAACTCCCTGGATCCTTGAACTTGGGAGGCAGTTTATTTTATAATATTGCACTGCTCTCCTCTGTCGGTGCTATAGTTTCAAATTCTGGAAGCTCTTTCTTCTTTGATATCATGTTCTTCAAAAATATTGCATAGCTTGGAATCTGTCGCATTGCGTTTATAAACGGGATATTGATGTAGAGTTTTTTAGCACATCCAAAAACTTCTCAAACTGTTGATCTAAGTTGTGTCTCTTCAAACTTTATAGGAATGGAATAGGGGCTCGTAAAGATGATAGGAACAGTTTCCTTATTTAGTGGTGTATCTAAACTCTCTTTAGTAGATGCCTCTATCGTCTATTCAGTATGTTCCACTCGCTCCTCGTTTGAAGAAGGTACTGTTTCCTTAGTCGCAACCAGCCTCTTGATATGTATTTTCGGTAATTGCACCCCGCTTCTGGTCGCTATTGCTTTTGTATATTCCTTGGGGTTGATTTTTGTATTGTTGGGTAATGAACATGGTGTTGTGCCAGTCATAGAGAGTACCATCTGCCCCACTTAAATCTCCAGGTTTTTAATAGCAGGACACTGATCTTGGAGAGTTGTTTCAAACTTTTTTTTCATGAACTTATTATTAGCTTTCATGTATTGATTTGTTTTCTCCATAATTTTCCCAAACATCTCTTCCAACTGAAATTTCTTCTCATGCTGCTGAAACTGATCATGCGGTCTATTTTGATTTTGATTAGCCCAAGAGAAATTTGGGTGCTTCCTCCAACCTTCGTTCTAAGTGTCTGAATGTGGATTATTCTATTGACGTTGTCTCCATTGTGCAAACTCCACTTTTTCCATTCCTTGTGCCATAATAGGACAATCTGCTGTATTATGCTGCATTGGCTGTCTGTGATATGCTTTCCACCTTATGAAATAATGAGTTTATCTTTGCAGATAAACCTGAATAAGAATCCACCTCGTATACACCCGGTGCTTTCTTTTGAACCACTCGCTCAGAAGCCCACATGGCTGAAGTTGTAACCACTATCTCGAATAACTTCAAAGCTTCGTCAATTGTCTTTGTATATAAAGAGCAGTTAAATGAAGAATATACCATGTTTTTGAATGATTGAAGCAATCCCACATAGAAATATTAGACCTGGAGTCCTTTGCTAATATCGTGATGAGGACACTTTTGTAGCATGTTCTTGAACCTATTCCAAGCTTCATCAAAAGATTCTAATTCACTTTCGTGGAAGATAAATATATCGTGCTTCAATTTTGCAATTTTGGCTGGTGGAAAGAACTCTGTGCAGAATTGCTGAGCTAGGTCCTTCATGTGCTGATGCTGGCAATAGGTTGAGAATTCAACCACTCCAGTGCTTTATCACGTAGCATGTGTAGAACAGTCTTTATCTGATAGCATCATCTAAGACACCCTGATATCGGAAGTGTTGACACATTTCCAAGAATCGAGAGACATGTGTATAAGGATTTTCTTCAGCTCGGCCATAAAACTGAAGTCCATTATGGAATAAATGTATAATGTTTTTCTTCAGTTCGAAATTAGGCTGTCCAAATGGATGGTAGACAATGCTGGATTGACTCTGAATGATTTGTGGTGTCATGAGGTCCCAAACATGTTTCCCTCGTCAACGACTTTCTCTTCAATGACCTGAACTACTTGATTGTTTTGCTCGTTAGCCATTTGTACTTGTTGTTTTTTATGCTGCTCTTGCTTCCCTTAGTCTATGATGAAAGGTGCATTCTATTTCTGGATTAGCTGGATTCAATTCACCGTCAAGCAACCTTCGCATACAATATTTAAAAGAGAAACAATAGTAGCCCTTAGTTAAATAAAATAACAAAAAATAATAAATAACAAAAAGCGTTCGAATTAGTGTTGAGATAATTAAAATAAAACTAAACGCAATCCCCAATAGTGGCACCAAAAACTTGTTCATGAAAATATATTTTGAATAAAACCACCACTAGTGTACGGTTCGTAAACAAATAATAAAGTTGACTTTTCGAGTTCGAGTATCGTCCCACGAAGATTGATAGTTCAATTCCTATTACTGTGACCTTAACCGAAACAATAAAATTGAAGTGTTGTTGTAATGAAATTTAAACTGAATGCAAATAGCATTGAATGTAATTTGAAGTTTTCGAATGTATGATGAATGTTCTAGGATCATGAATCCCTAAATAATAATCTTTTTAAACCTAATTTTATACTTTGACATACGATTGAAATATCGACGAATCAATCCCCTAATTTATTTAACAGTCTCTCTCGATTAAAGTCAAACATATTCTCATATGTGACATGACTATATCACTATGACGAATGCGAACATATGCATAAGTTTTTGTGAACACTTAACGATTCACACAAGGCATAGCGGTGTATTTCTATCCCCTATCGGATCCTATGATGATTTATACCAAGTCAAAACTATTTTCCTACTTTCGATTGCATGAAATAAGTCACCACACTCACACAATTATGTGCACAATAATTATGAAGAAAATAAGATCATATAAACCATTCAAATATCCAAAAATGCATTTTTATTGTAAAAAAAATGTAAAACTAAGAAATAAAAATCACATTACATAGTTCATCATTTCTTAGTATAGAATTAACCTAGTCTGGCATGATGGAATTAACCTTGACTTTAATCTTCGTTTCGTGGTACTGTTCTTCGTGTTATTGGCTTCTTCTATGCTCCAAAAGCTCTTCAAAATATGTTGTAATGCCTTCTCCTTACTTCTGGACAGCCTAAGATTTTAAAAGGTGCCCGAGTTGTATTCAAATTAAGAAACTAGAAAATTTTTCCCAATTTGGCCTAGGCACCCAATAGAAAATGGGGCGGCCGCCAAGGCATAAAATTTTGCTTCTGTTGTTGATGTTTAGGTAGGCGACTGCCGAGTTATAAAAATTTCACGAATTGCTTTCGGTCCTTTTATTCATTCTTTCTTCCATCTTGGTCCTCGACACCAAAGTACTTCAATTTTAGTACTCCAACTTTTACTCAAATGTATATTAGTCCCTAAACTTTGTATTTGATACAATTAAAACATTTTCCTACAAAATAAAATATAACACAAGTTAGGAAGTATTTTATCCAAAGAATAGTAAAATATAATCGTTTAGGACCTCGAATAAGTATAGAAACTACACTTATCACCATGTAACAAAATTAAGCAAGCACAGACGCAGGAAAGATTACATGCAAATGCATATGTAGTAACTAGGCTTACTCTTAATAAGCCTCAGTTGAGTTATAACTTGACCCAGTAGCAACATTCGCCTCACATATCTCCCCATCTTTCTTCATATTGTCAATCGTAAGACAGTCTTTTCCAACATGTCCAAAAATACTGCAGTTAAAATATTTCTTACTTTTCGCATTTGCATTATACCTATATTTCCCTTTAATAGTTTTATTTTAAAAAAAAAACTTTCATTTCTTTCAAATTGAAAATTCACATTTTTTTATTAGAAAAACACAACTCAAAATACATTGTCATTTTACCAAAAAAAAAAAAGAACAAAACATAACATAATATACAACCAATAATAATCATAAGGAAAGTACAGACACAATTCTCATAGAATAGTCAGACAAAACTTTCATAATGTTACATGCAATTCTAATAGTGAAAAAATAATTGACAACAAATTTACAAAGAATTCAAGGCAAATAATTCGTAGGTGTAGCAATAGACAATGATTGCCCCTTCACAGTAGCTTTAATCTTAATGTCACCCTACAAAATGACTTCTAATGCTAAAAGTAAATTCTTACTCTACACGATAACTATAACTGCCATAATAAAAGGAAAATAACACAATATCAAGCGGACTATATCTGTAGATCTGTAAATAAAGAGAGATGCTAATTCACCGCTTTAGGGCTACCACTTTTTTTCCCAAATCTTCCGTCAATTGCTTGAAATTGAACTTCGACAGCACCAAAAGTTCCATCCGTCGTCAAAAACAGTCTTTTGGAAGAATCCCAAAATTCAGCTCACACTTCAGTGCCGGAGTCCAACGCTCCGACAACCGACCTCACACGCCACCCTACTTGGTGTGCCTCCGCCTGCACAGATGGTCGGTGGTCTCCATTTTTTCCAAATAGTGAGTGATTTCGCCGAAAACATAAAAACAGTTTGTTAGCCTTGATTCAAACTGGAAAGTTTATTCTCCAAAATTTTACCTGATTTTCAGATCAATTTTAGGCCACTTCTAGCCAATTTTTAGCCCAAAAAATCACAGATTTCTCATCAGGTGCTCTAATACCATTTGTTACGAAAAATCCTCGAGAAATTTTGATTTCGTGCTCAAAAATCAACCAAACGAACACCACAAGAATTAAGACTCCACCTACAACCTTAACCACCTAGGTTGCCACTATGGCTTCCACTCAAGTATGGAGATGGAGATGGTGATCATGCAGCCACTAAGGTAGAAGAAAAACCAAGGAGAAACAATGGTATATCACTCAAGAAAGTCGGCTGCCTCAGATATGGTTTTCTCTCCTCTTTGAAAGCTCATACCCATACTCAAAACTCAAGAGAAAATGGCTACATGCAATGGAAATATAGGCCCTAACATTGAAAGCCCAAAAATAGCTAACCAAGAGGGGGGTGAATTGGTTTTTAAAACTTTTCCGGAGAATTAATCTAAATTCAAGCAAGTAAAGACTAAATAGATTAATTCAAATATTAAGCACAAATATAAAAAACGAAAAGTAAAAGGGAGAGAGGATGCAAACGATGTTGTTATGGAGGTTCAATTCCAAACACGATCTACGTCCCCCGTTACCAAGCTCTCCGTCACAAGCAAGGCCTTTTTCACTATACTAATTGACTTATGGTGCAATCCAACCCTTTACAATGCTTCCGGTGACTTACAAACAAGGAGCACCGATCCTTATACAATGTTGATCTTTACGGGACCTCAACACGACCCACACTATACCAAAGTGATTTTACAATGAAATTCATTTCTTGATAAATATTACAAACAAATTAAGTACTAAGAGAGGCTAACACTTTAATGAATAGTAATAAATGATAGCTCAAGTGTTAGATGAAAACCTTTGATGAATATGATAGTTAAAAATTAGATTCAATCAATCAAAGTGTTTCAATGAGAAAATGAAAAAATAAATACAATGTATGTTCAAAAATCTT